>JAOWBL010000005.1:14237529-14261213 GCA_028564865.1 Zenarchopterus dispar | reverse complement strand
GAGTATATTTATTTATTTATTTGTGTTCATATTTTCAGGAACGTTTTCAGTTATGATAAATGTGTTTTCACATTGCTGTACGTTCGAAAAGTTAAATTACATCAAATGGAGGGACAAAGAAATGCCCTAAAGGTTTTTGTCTTGACATACTGTAATTGTTTTAGATTGCTTTAATTTTTAACTAAAATTATCATGGTCAAATGGGTAGAACGAAATAGAATGAAAAATAATTACATAACTTATGGATTTGAAAGTTTTTTTTTGTCATATAAATATCTACATTATCCTAAAATAAAGTCCTTTTTCAACACGAATTTATTATTCTGACAAATAACTAACAATTATCAGAGCTGGAAAACCCGGTGTTAATTTAATCGTTTATAGTAAGTGTAAGTTGTTTTTTTACGACTGTTTATTAGACAATAAAACAGGTTACCTCCCACTTTGTTGACTCCCGTAGTGCGCATGCTCGATGTAGTAGCCGGTTATGGCGGCGGTCTGTGAGAGTCCATGAGGTGGGCGACGCTTGCTGTCTTTGCGGTCTGTGACAGAACAATTCGAGCAACTCTTTGCCATGGCTGGAGTGTTTGACATTGATTTGGACCAGCCAGAGGAAAATGTTTCCGATGATGAGAATGAAGAGGTACTGACATGGAAGTTGTTGAGCATAAATTCGAAAGCCGTAACAACAGAAACTCTTTACGTGCTGTAGCTAGCTGTTAGCCTGCCAGCAGCCTCCGCAGGCCTGCGCCTCCCGGCAGCAGCCGGACCCGCCGGGCCTTTCTGACCGGAGGGTGATAGCGGGGGTTAATGACGTGAATCTGACAGTGATAGAAACAGAGGGGCCACTCGTTTTGATTTTCTTTTGTGACTACCGTTATCCGGCGGTGAACCGCGTGTGTCGTTGACGCTGTCACGTCTGAAAACATCGCTGTCACCCCGGAGCTTTGCAAGACATCCTTACTTGGGTAAAGGTGCTGCAGTGATAAATGTGGCTCCTTGTGCAACAGTTTATTTTGGCAAGATGTGACAGAGGGCTGGGAACTGGTTGCATATTACTTCTGTTTAAATCGGGATATAAAAATCAGCATTACAATACAACTAAGTGCATAAATGAATCAGATGTTTGTTTCTTTAGGCACAAGTCACGCCTACTTCATTAAGTGAGTAGAGAAGTGTAGTTGTGATCAGCACCTACGCTCGCACAGTTGAAGCAGATTACTTTGAAATGTAGCTTGATACTGATTAAATATTATATGTCGAGTTTTGTGGTTATTAGCGGAATTAATTGGGTTATACAAAACAGAACGTAGTACAACATAATCCTAATACTTTTGGATTAATTTAAGGTCAACTAGTGCCATAAAATTCATTTTGCAATTCGTAACAATGTAGTTACAACTTAGTAATGCAATTTTTAATTAATGTGAGTGGGTTTCATTTATTTTATCATAATCATATTGCATTGACCAGATGACATGTACTTTATGACGCAACTCATGAAAATAAGATACTTACTACTTACTATATTTTAGACCACTCTTACATCACAGATGCCCTTGTTTGTTGGATTCACTTGCTCCTGGAGATAAGCATCCTCATGAACAAGTAGATATGGCTTTAATATATTGCACCACAGGATGTACTGCAAACATCCCTTTTTTCTTAATAAACGTATTCAGACAAATACTTTATCCTTTTACCTCCTGATAATTCAGTTGTGAGGGACCAAAATCCAAAAATAATTATTTTGTAGTGACAGCCAACAAAGAAAAGCAGCAAAACTTTGACATGGAGTGAAAGTGAAAACTGCTGATAATTTAAAAGTTTTATTTTGCGTTACCTTAGTCAGCAAAAGTGTGCTGCTGATGCTGAAAATATCACTACTGTTGAATACTAATAGAATAGTATTATTATCACATAATTACTATGTATTTTTTCTTCTGACCATTATCTTAAAGACTAATATAATCAGCTTAATAATTATTACTTTGATCTGATTTTTGCTTTTCCTCCTAGGCTCAACTCAATGATATCATGGAGCAGTGCAGTGGATTTGAGTTGTAAGTATTTTAATGTCTGCTATGTTGTTTGAATTTTTTTATATCTAATGTAAGCTACAGAGAAGAGTAAGCATTTTACCACAAACATATGTTCTGGCAGCAACATGGATGACTGTGAGAAGATCGAGATCTCTGAGGACAACGTGAATCAGGGGACGGAGAACATCAGACCTGAGTGCTTTGAGCTGCTGCGGGTTCTGGGGAAGGGTGGCTATGGAAAGGTATGAAGCGAACTGACCAAGCACTTATTCCAGCATGAACACACACTGTGTTATTTTTTACAGTAAAACATGAAGGCGACTTGTATATCTTGCAACTGTCCGATTATTCTGAACATGCATGGACCTGTTCAGACCTGGTGTTCACATGCGTCCTGAGGGACACCAGTGTGAATGCATTGGAGATATATTCAAATTCAATTGCTTACGTCGTATTTAGAGTTGTTCTGGCTGCCCTCTCACAATAGTGTGAATACTAATGTGTCCCAGACCACCTACTCCCTTGATGAGACTCCCAGCAAGCATCACACTGCACTCAGATGTTTTCCTCTCACTTCCAGTTTCCAGAAATAATGCATTGAGTAAAAATAAGTGTACCAACTCACAGGATGTATCATTCACAGAAAACCTTCTCCTGTTTTTTTTTATGTTGGTTATTGCAGTTGCAGTGAACAAAGCAGGTGGGAGCATATCACCAGAGCTCCTTATCTGCTCAGACTGTCCTCGGAGAGGTCTTTCAATGGACCTTGGCTCTAATGTTTGGAGCCAAGCCATGCATATTTTTACTCCTTACACCTGAGAGGTGTGCTGATTGATTTCTATCTTGGCCAGATTACCCTGGTTAACCTGCACTTTACCAAATAAACCTCTCTGGAGCAGTTTATGTTCAGAGTTTCAGAACCTTTATTGTAAATCATTTAAACTTTTCTTTTCTAGATATAAACATAACATTGAAACAAGGTATAAATACATGCTGATGTCTCATACAGGAGCCAGATGGAAAGCTCTTGGTTAATGTAGGATTCATTTTCAGTCGGTGAGGGCATTTAGACATTAATCAAATGTTGAGATTTTACTGGCTACATGTAATAATAATGCAGTTTTGATTCAGTGACATTCTCTGAGCAGTTGTCTGTTCAGTAGTTGGTCCACGTTGGATTTTAGGATAAACTGAAAATTAACTCTTTAACTACTTGTTATGTAGAATATCAACTTATGAAATATGTTCTTTAACCAAATCTGCTTAATTCTTCCAAAGGAGCTTTGAAGTCATTGTAAAATAAACTGTATACAATGGAACGTGTTACCATAGGAACCATGAACTCAGCTGGTGATGCAGAACGTCGTATGTTAATGTATTTAACCTCGCTTTGCTGACAAGTTCGTTCAAGTCTGCGACTACTGAGTCTATAAAGCACAGGTGCATAATGTTAGATTTTCTCTCAGTATATGCAGAGCATACTTTATATCAAATAATATTCAGTCAATAAAATAAATTTTACATCAAAGATTTAAGTGTTACAGTTTTATGGGAGGGTATCAGAGCTACATGCCGTTCTTAAGTATCAAGTTAAGGTTGAAAAGCTTTCTCTGCAGCTGTTATGACATAAACATCAGAACATGTTTTGTGTTTTCTTCTGCACTCCTCCTGCCTTGATTACAGCCACATATTTGTTGTTTGTTGTAACGATTTTCATTTCTTTACAAATCTTAATTCAAGCAACCTGCTCTTCTTATGACTAGAGTGCCTTCTGCTGGAAAGCGTGAAAGCAAAAGACAGATAAGGACCATATCCACAGTTGCCTGTTGTCTCTGAGTGAAGTGTCTGTCTTTGTTGATCCTGCTAACACAAAGGGCATGGTTGTGTTACTGTTGTAGACCAACACCCTCACATCACAGAAGTTAACATGAAACAAGGCGGGAATATGTTGTGCATTACTTGGTTTACACATCCCCATGGGCAGTAAAGTTGTTGTTTATTGTAAGCACATGTTTTGCTGTTCTTCTGTCTTTCCTTAAAAGACTGGTTTAGAGGGAAAATTGCTGATAGTTTAAAAGTTTCATCTTGTGTCCTTAGTCAGCAAAAGTGTGCTGTTGCTGATTTGTGTATCATACAAATTATTGTTTTGCGTTCCTACTTCTCCCATGTTGCTTCTGTAACTCCACTGTTGAAATGTTTATTTAAAAAGAACTAACTCTCTGACAAAGATCAGTTGGAAACATTACTGCTTAATAAATAGTTTGGGTCACTGAATACATTTTTAATTTAGTTTTATTAAAATATGGAGCAGGTGACTGAGGTCCTGTCATAGACAGCTTGTATAGATGGATTTTAATGCCAAGCGATAACACATACTCAGAGCTGTCCACATCAGATCACCCAGGATACATAATAAAACCTAGTATCAACAGTCTAATAATCATTTTCCTTCTCTTGCAGGTTTTCCAAGTTCGAAAAGTTGTTGGAGCCGCATCTGGCAAAATATTTGCCATGAAAGTTTTAAAAAAGGTACTTCTTTTTTTTCTCTTTCTCAGTAACTGTGTAATAGCTGTTCATGTTGCATCACAGAGATCATCAGCTTTCTGTCAAATAAGAAGATTACATGCTTGTTTGTCCAAATAAACATTCTGGTCCTCTTGCCTGTGAATATTGGCCGTCCCTGAAGCCGGTGGTGGGGTAAGATTTCACTGCTAGTTGGTAGATTGTTATCTGCGCTGCTCTGCTGCAGTCTTGTAACTTAAAACGCTCTTCCTCAGGCCATCAGAGTCGGCTTGATATTGAGCAGCTTCTGCTTCATTAGTTAATACGACCCAAGTGACACGTTAAAGACCTGCTTCATTTCAGTTTGTTTCACCTTTTGAGCTCATAGTGTGAGCAGCCGAGCTTTCATAGAGGCCAGGGTTCATTCCTCATAGAGCATCTTCAGATGTAAATCAGTCCCGACTTGCCCAAAGATTCCAGCAACAAACACTACACTTGTATCACTGATAATATAAAGTATTTAGTGTGGATGTTATCCTTCCTACAGGACTTGGGTGAGTTTCAGATCTGTCCTAACCTGTTAGGTGTCACCAACATGTGGAAACATAAAAGATAAAAATTCCCCAAAGCTAATTACTGTTTGAAATTTGATTTCACATAACATTTTCTTGCGAGTATCTTGGAGTAGGAACTTTTCTTACTTGAGATTTTATTCAAAAAGTAATTTAAATGTTCTTGCAACCTGTCAGTGATGAGAGAAAATAGATCTAGTGCTGTTATTGCTGTTACCCACTTTCAAAATGTAAACTTTCAATAACATGTAGTTTGTAACTTTTGTATGGTAGCACACGCATAAATCTGGAGAACAAGGTGTACTAATCCCAGTTTCACCGATTTATTCTAGCTGTGTCAACAAATGTGCTGATGTCTGAATGAGGGTCTTTATGAAAGCTTGAAAGGAAGTGAAGGTCTTCTCAAATATATTTAGGGAGCAGCAGGTGATTTGCTTGAAACTTTAAACTCCGTATTTCACATCTTTTTTTAGTAATACTGACAGCAGAGTAGACATGAATAAATAATTTCTACTCACAGGTCCAAGTGTCATCATATCTTCGCTGGATTTGGTGGCTTGAAAAGTTTGCACTAAGCTTTTTTGCACCTTTTAGTCCAATTTGAAATAATAGAAGATGGTGTCATTTTGAGATAACACGCATCAATGGATGTTTTATTGTTCATTTCTTGTAGTTTCCAATAACAATAAAGAAGTTATCATTTTAAATTTCAATATTCGAGTTCTTAGAGATAGTCTAATGGTGGGCTTTTTCTTCTTTAGATATGGTAATTTATTTAATAGAGTTTTGCTTTTATTCGAAATATTGTTATTTCATCCACTTCTGGGAAGTTTATCCCTTTTAGCTTTCACATATAATATGTTTAAAGTAATCTGATTACATTTGAAGTGGATAGAAGTATTGTGTTACATGGGTTTCTTAAAGACGTATTGATTCTGATGTCATTTGAAACGTTTGACCTGCTGGTTCTATTTTTATCCATTTGTGATTGTCTTTCTGATCAGACACATTCAGTCTGAACATGGACCAGTACCGGTCACCAGGTGATCAGGTCGCTGCATCCCAAGACAGAAGTACAGATGATGTTTAGAGATTGTGAACCACATAGAGTTCATATTATTTAGACAATTTTCCACCACCACAACAGTTTTTGTCAACGTGACTGGAAAAAACTGCTGAAACTTAGAGACACCTGAACGATGACGTGTCACATTTGTGACAGAAGAGTACATTCCATCCATCAGTTTTCTTCCGCTTATCCGAGGTCGGGTTGCAGGGTGGAAGAGTACATTGAGGATCCAAAAAAATATTTGAATGCAGTCAAATTAGCCATGACTTGTCCTCATGACACCCTGATTGTTTTTGAAGAGCGTTGTTTTTTTGTCAGTCGGACTATATGATTTTATCCTTTCGTGCATCTCAGATATCATGTATGCTCATACTTCACACAAACTACCTTGGGTTAAGTGACTGAATCATAAACGCCCTCTTCCCCCTGCCTTATTATTTTGCCCCTTTCAGCTCTCATTCAGTTTTTTTTCCCCAGTAGCTACAAAGTAACCAAATAATTAACATGATTTAAAGGTTGATATCATTAATTGTTTATGATGATTAGTATCCTGCTTGTGTGAGTAAAGAAATGTCCCTTTAGGATTTACCTGTATAATTGGATGTAGTGACTGCACTCATATTTCCCATTTCGTCTGCTAGAATGATTTTATATTTTAATTTTTCCATTTCTCCAAAATATTTATAAAGTGACCGAGCCTGTTACGTTTGAGTTACCTGTCCAAAATATGTTTTAACCTACTTCATCTTCGACCATTTCAGCATCTTTTAAAAATTTTATTTATTTTTTGCTTCAAGGATTGTACCTACATGACAATGAATATTTAAAACAATATACATTTATATTCATTTGTATTCATGCCAAACAGTCGTTCAGTATTTGAATTCATCAACAGATTCGTTGGCTCAGCAATTTTCCCCAACGTCATGTCCCTTTCCTTTGCCTCAGCCGCAGAATTGCATTTTTGTTTGAATATGTGTTTATTTTCATTACACGATGAAACTAATATGTTCAGTTCTAGTGAACTAGAGTAGGAAGATCACGTCCGCATACTATGCGTTGCCATGGTGAATGGAGGTATCGGAGCTCCAGTGATGATGGCTTTCATAGTCATGGTAATTCAGAGTCAACATACTCAGAGTTGACTGAATCAACTCTAAACACCTTTCCTGAGACAAAAAACTCTGAATATCTGAACTCGGTATGTTGATTTGGTTTTTTGAACCTCCTTTGTGAAACAGGCCCCAGAACATTCAGAGAAGGTGTATAAATCCTCACGAGCCTGCTGCAGCTCTAAACACTCAACACTGGGACAATATTTTTGCTGACATGCTGCAGTTGAGCTGTCTGACAGAAGTGTTTAGTAAACATAAGTGAGAATGACAGCAGAGGGAGTTTGGGAAAACTGGATGAGCAGAATATTCTGGCTCTGTACTTTAAATATAAAAACCCAGCAGTGCTTAGTCTGTTTATTTTTTTACCAACAGAACTGTAAAGGCACTTTAAAGTCTAGCTTTTGGTGGAAACTTTTATGTTGTGTTTAAACAATATTAAATCTGACTTCCTAAACTAAATGTATTTCAATATTGCATATTTAGAACATTAATAAAATGTCACTCTGTCATGGGGATGTAGCTGATCCTGCTTCTGTGATGTGATTGTATGTGCTTTTGCGTTAATGCTGATTTCTTTTTTGGGGGGATGCTGGGGTCATCAGGCTATGATCGTACGCAATGCAAAGGATACAGCTCATACCAAGGCTGAGAGGAACATCCTGGAGGAAGTGAAGCATCCCTTCATAGTCGATCTTATCTACGCCTTCCAGACAGGAGGAAAGCTGTACCTCATCCTGGAGTACCTGAGCGGTCAGTGCAGTCAGAGAAAATATACTGTACCTGTACTCATTAACAGATGGCAAGCTGTTGGCATGTTTTATTAATATGAATCAGGTGTGTCAGAGTCAGGAACCACCTAAACCAGAGGTAGGCAACCCTGGTCCTCAAGATTTACTGTCCTGCATGTTTTAGATGTCTCCTTGTGTCAACACAACTGATTCTAATTAAAGATCGTCATCATCATGTCATCAAAGTCTAAACAAGTCTGTTAATGACACAGCCATCTCTATCAGGGTGTGTTAAAGTAGAGAAACATGTAGGACACCAGCTCTTTAGGGCCAGAGTTGCCTACCCTTGGCCTAAACTGGCCTAAACCATGCAGGACAGTGGGGAAACACTGCACTGCAGGACCAATAAAGATGACATATTATGAAATTTGGGGTTTCCCTTGTTCCTCGGAGTGTTGTGTAATTTCTGATGCTTGCAAAAGGTCTTCAGCATTGCAACAGAAACAGTTATTCCCTCCCGCAGAAGTCACTAGGTTTTCTTGAACACCTTGTTTGGAGTTCTAGTTTTTCCTCCTGATGACACCACGTTCAGATACATCTGCATGATATATTTCTGTTAGCTGCTTTAGTTGCCTGAACTCTGTCATTCTTGACTATACAGCCAATGTGGGCTTTCTGAAGTGAGTCAAAGGCTTTTTTAAGTAATTTTATTTTTCAGGTTTCATTTGAATAAATATTTAATTTTTTTCAGGAAACATTTAGCATTTAAGGTCTCATATCCCCACTATCAGCAAAACTGCCCCAGTCACCTGTTATGACAACTGGGTATTGTTTTATGGCACCATGCCACACATCAACACATTGAAACCAGCTCCAGTGGATGTCATGGCAGTGGTGACTAAAACATAAGGAGTTAACAAGACAGTTTCTGAGTAATAGATTGAACAGAAGTACATTTTGGACAGAGTGATAAAAGCAACCTAACCTCCAAGCCTGTAGGGGGACCCCCTGAGCTAAAAATCACAAACATCTCCTCTCACTTTAAAAAGACAGGACCTAATAAGTGAAGCGTTTCCGGCAGCTGTTAAATACAAACAGTCTTTCTCTGTTTTATATATTCAGTCTATGTAACGCACACCAACAAAGCATCAGATGAAAGCGTGGCTTAGCAAACAGCAGACAGTTAATGGACTGTGTGTTAATGGTTTGATTTATGTTAAAAGAGTATTTTGTTTCTTGTTTTTTAGACGAAAAAAAAGTTCCACAGAAACATGTGTCAGTGTAGCCCGTCTCTTATGTTGGGATCATAAACTTGTGTTCACCTGTGCAGGAGGAGAGCTCTTCATGCAGCTGGAGAGGGAGGGCATCTTCATGGAGGACACAGCCTGGTGAGCACTGTTTGGTTCTTTATTTTTATTTTAGTATAACATCAAAGCTGACTGTCGATATCATCGGACAGGAAATTATCCAGGCAAATGCTCAACCGTCATCTGTTTTAGTGAAATTGATGATGAACTTGCACACCAGGCAGCTTAAAGGTAGCAGAGTTAGGATATGAGTATAGAGGATACAAAAAGTTTAAGTTATAAAATTAACTTAAGAATGTCTTGAACTGATCTAATATTCACTGAAAATCACTATGGTTTATTCCAATTTTGACATAAGATACTATTTCTTGGGATGAAGCTGGTTGTATTGAGTAAGCAGACTTCTTTTTTATGTTTCTTTATGTAGCTTTTACCTCGCAGAGATCTCCATGGCTCTGGGTCATCTGCACCAGAAGGGCATCATCTACAGAGACCTAAAGCCTGAGAACATCATGCTCAACAGCCAAGGTGAGCTTGGTGAAGCAAATTTATTATAGTGTTTGAGTTTTACATTGACTGTATTGTGAATTAATGCATATCCATGGGGGGGTGTTGCTAACATTGTCAATTTATGCGTCTAAACCGGTTATTTTTGTTTCAGGTCATGTGAAGTTGACCGACTTCGGTCTGTGTAAAGAGTCCATTCATGATGGGACAGTTACACACACTTTCTGCGGTACCATTGAATACATGTAAGCACCCTCTCCCAATCAAAATAAACAAACAGAAACTTCAAGCTATTCTTCATATCTATTCATTATCAAAAAATGCTGCCTTTTTTTCTTTTCTTTCTTTTTTTTTTTTTTTAGGGCCCCTGAGATCTTGATGAGAAGTGGGCACAACAGAGCGGTGGACTGGTGGAGTTTGGGCGCCTTGATGTACGACATGCTCACAGGAGCGGTCAGTTACAGTTTACAAAACCTTACAAGGCCTCCTACTTCGGTCTTGTTAAAGGATTTTTATAAAATGTGAACCAAAATGTGGCACGTTAGTGTAACCACAGTCTGTCTGTCTCTATTTGTAGCCACCTTTCACCGGTGAGAATCGAAAAAAAACAATTGACAAGATCCTGAAGTGCAAGCTCAGCCTCCCGCCGTACCTCACACAAGAAGCAAGAGATCTCCTGAAACGGGTGTTTACTGGATTTCTTCTTGTTTGTTTGTCTTAGGGGTCAAATTGCTAGATATTATTATCCATATTGAATGTCATTTCCCATGAAAAATTGGCAATATTTTTTCAAGAGTGAAAAGCTCAAATCTGTCATTTATAAACAAATTTGAGCCTTTATTTAACAAGTGCAAGTTAAAAGGAATTTATTTGTGTATTTTAACTGACTAACTTCATTGTATTCAGAAAATATAAACAAATCTGAAATTTGATGTCAGTGACACTTTTTTTTTAAGTTGAGGGAGAAGCATGTTTATCACTGGATTACATACCTTTCCTTTAATTTTAGGTTTTAGTCATTTGGGAGCTGAGAATAATGATTATGCCAGATTGTGCCAATCTATGCTAAATGTAAGATTTCAACTAAACAGACCATGGTTTCTATTGTAACGATGCAGTTTTGGACTGCAGTCAAACACACTGTGTCTTTGAAACGACACCATGATTCATCGGGAATCAATAGTAGCTTTATACATCTGCATGTCACCACGTCACAGGCACACTTGGTCCACATACCATCACAGATGCCGGCTTTTGAGCCCTGCACTTCTAGCAGCTGGATAGTCCGTCATGTTCAGGATATGACACCTCACATCTATTTTTCCTAAAAGCAAGCTCGAACAGAGCCTCATCTGATTGCAGATCAGATGTCCACTGTCTGTCTTTAGTTCGTTTAAAGCTTAATTCTTGCATCATAGAGCTTCCTTTTAAATTTCTTGATAAAACAGTGAAGTGTGTTGAGTCCTTCGAGGCGCTCCTGAGGTCCATGTGTCAGTATTGTTCACGGTTTCAGGAAGAGCTCCCTCTGATCTTAAAGCTCATGTTCATCCAGCTCTGGTTTTTAATCCCTTGGCCAATCACAGTCAGATTTCTCCCTAGTCTTTTTACAATGTTACACACTGCAGGTGTTGAAAGACTGGAGTTTTTTCAGTCTTTCACCACACTTTTGTGTTGAGAAACACATTTTCACTAATTATCAGCTCTTGGATAGATGTTGATGCTCTCATCTGTAAAATCTCCCAGAGTTCTGTCATTGTTTTCTTTGTCACAAGGAAAAAAAGTGAGACACTATGAAATTAGTCAACAAAGATGTAGAAATTCATTTCTGTTCTGCTCATTTGTTTTATAAAGGTTCAAACAAATTGAAAAGCAGCATTTCATGTTTTGTTGCATTTTAATTCCTGCCTTTATAAAATGGGGTTTTTGTAGTTTCTGTTACTGATTTCGTTGACGTTGACTCTTTGTTGTACAGTTGCTGAAGAGAAATGCTTCGTCGCGGTTGGGAGCGGGAGCAGAAGACGCCACAGAAGTGCAGGTGAGGATGTGCAGCAGGCTCAACAACTGTGCAAAGCATTTAAAAAATGTTAGTTTTATTTGTCCTGTTATCTGCAGATAGATAAATATGCTTCTACAGAGACCCTCCTTGGTCTGACCTTTTAGTTAACAGTTTTAGATGATGAAACAAAAAAATAAAATTACTGCAGCAAACCTTACTGAAACTCACTTTTATTGATACTTGCTTTTGTATCATGATGGAATTGGCCATGGTAGCACCCTTGTTTTTTTCATGTTCTTTATTTGATCTTTTAAAGGCTCATCCTTTCTTTCGACACATTAACTGGGAGGAACTGCTGGCTCGGAAAGTGGAGCCTCCTTTCAAGCCCATATTGGTGAGTAAAACCAGGATCAGGCTACAGTGACTACTGAATAGGACATTACTTCCTGTAGTATTGGGTGGGAAATTTGATAAATGTTTACAAACGGTGCTTTGTTGTTGGCCTACGCTCAGATTTCAGGAATGCAACCTATGTCTTATGTTTCATGCTGCCTGCACTTTATCTTAACAGCTTGTACATCGACATATGTTTTTATATCCTTTAACCATGCCGCTTGTAAACTTTGCAGCAATCGGCAGATGACGTGAGTCAGTTTGACTCCAAGTTCACTAGTCAGACACCAGTTGACAGCCCAGATGACTCAACCCTCAGTGAGAGTGCCAATCAAGCCTTTCTGGTAATATTCTACTTTTGGTTTGGCTTTGATTTAGATCCGTTTCAGTGGCTTTATTGAGCTTTATCACTGTATTGGCTTCATTAGTAAAAGCTCACTCCCTCGTCACATTAGTTCAGCCTTCAGCTGCCCCTCAAGTTTGACTGTGCACGTCAAATTGGCGTGTTTTCCTTCGTTCTTCAGGGTTTCACATATGTCGCTCCATCAGTCCTGGAAAACATCAAAGAGAAGTTCTCATATGAGCCAAAAATCCGCTCACCTAGACGGATCATGGGCAGCCCGAGAACACTTCTCAGGTATGTTAGTCAATGTGCGACAGATACTGCAGAAACAAATGATATTCGTAGTTGTTGAACCGACAAATGAAGACAAGTCCACCACCTCCATTTTTTCTCTCCTTCATCTTCACAGCCCAGGCTGGTCCCGCAGCCCCCTCCTCCCCGGCGGAGGACCAAGTGTCCTCCATTCTCCTCAGGACCAGGCCATGGAAGTGTCCACCCCTGAGCAGATGGACATCACGTGCAGCTCCGAGGCCTCAGCCCCTCTTCCCATCCGCCAGCCTACCGGGGTCAACATCGCTCAGATGAAGCAGCAAGCCTACCCTGTTGTGGCCAAGCGCCCCGAGCATCTACGAATGAACCTATGACCCATGATTCTTCAAAAAAAAATTTCTTTTCATTTTGTTGATATTTTTTTAAAAAGACAAAAGAAGTATGAATGCTAGAGACAACGGAAATCCACAATTGCACATCCTCACACTACATTTACTGTCACAACCTGGGATTTGCGTGCATGTGTGGCACTCTGGCGTGCCACCGGCGACATCACCATCTCTCCACTTCTCCTCAGACTCATCAGGTCTGTTGGTTTTTGTCTTCGTCATGTGTGGCCTGGAAATTCATAGGCGGTTATTACCACACAGTATGTTTCAGACTGAAAAACAGTCTGGTGTCGACCTTTGATACGATGTCCGAAGTGCTTTGTGCTATTTCAATGAAACCCAGCAAGTAAATGCTGTTGGACAGATTCTTCTTTGACAAAATGCTTCCCAGCTATGAATGGAAAAAAAAAATGCATTAAGATTGTTTTATTAAAATCAAAGAAACTGTGTCTAGCAGACAAGCAGAGGCTCTCTTATTGATAAGTTTAGCTTTATATTTTACAAAGTCTTAGAAAGTGGATGCACTGATTGTGCTACACTTCAACTATGAATCAAAGAGCCTGAATGAAATAAGGAAAAAAAAAGTGGACTTTTATCATTCTTTCAGCATTGGTGTTGTGGATAACTTGTGAAATAGCTTGTTTTATGTGGGGGTCCATATTTTGGTTATCGTTCTTCAGGTATATCAAGTTGCATCACTGGATTAGTGTATCACGATTCAGTTTGATTCTACGATAGCAAGACCCATTTTCTTTTTCAATCACAAACCAAAACATCAAACTGATCTCAGTGCTGCTTGAGTGACATATCCACTCGTCTGGCTGCCCAGGAGATCCTGGGCCTCAGCGGTTCAGGACATCAGACCCTCATCTGACCCCTGGAGGGGATTCGTGTCTTAGACTGTAGAGCCAGTTGATCTGGTCACCGTCTGCAGCTGCGGGCTTTAACGCTCTGCAGGCAGCATTCACAGCCTCCTGCATCAGCATTAACTTGTTAAGGGGGGAAGTTTTTGAACTCCTGCAATGCAAAGAAAATTATAAATAAAATACAGAAAAAAAAAACGTGTGCATCATTTCTTTTGTGGATGATGTCTTCAAAGTTCCAAAAAAACAAAACAGATTTCATCAGTGTACATGTTTTTAATTACAAATATTTGTCAAATCTTATTGATATTTCATCAGACACATTGTGCTGTCAATTTCTTTACAAATGGGGAAGTAGAATAATTGTAAACAAAATATGTGCAAATTAAAAAACAAATTAAAAAATAATTACAAGGTAATCCAAGATCAATACACTTGTATTTTTGTTTCGGATCAGTTTTCCACCACCTAAAAACCAGTTTAATAAATGTACAGTAAATGATCTGTAACCTCAGTCTAAAAAAATTTAAAAGTGCACAATCTAACATCATGTTTAATCAAATTAAATGCCATGTTAATGCCAAAAAAAGGATCAAAGGAGGAAGTTCTGGCAGCTAACATGCTGCCACAAACAAAAATGAAAGGCCCCTTTAAACAGTAGAAGTTGAGTTCAACATAAGTTTGAGAGAAATCAGCGATGAAACAGGAAAGAAATGTGACAACGTAATCCAAAACAGTTTGACCTTTTGTCCTTGTGGTTCATCGAGTACACGTTTGTAATCAGAGTAAGATCTTTTGTGCGTTTGTACACTTGATAGAGCAGTGAAGGAAAAATACTCTAATATTCAGTTTTATGTACAAAATGAATACATCACTGAAGCATTTGCTTATTGAATAACTCCAAGGCTGCTGGTTGGGATCTGAATTGTATTTACAGACAGATTCAGTCCATTTATTACAGATGATCACCTCTGATATACGTACTCCACCTGCTGCTTGAACTGTGTATTTGATTAGCCAACAAAGTCTGCATTTAACCTAGTCTGGGATTCTTGCTGCAGCTGCCTCTTGCTCTTTGATGGTTCGTGTTAAAGTCCCTTAACGTGGAATGTGCAAAGGCGTTCTTGAGCTACACTACAAACTTAGACAACATGGATGTTAAAGTTTTCCTATATATAAGTGTAGCATTAGGAATAACGCACTGCATGCCAATTCTCAAAGAGATAAATAGCAAACAGGCTGCCAGGAATTAATAATAGAGGAATGGTGCCAAAATGAAAATAGTGCAGTCCAAATGTGAAAAGCTTCACTGACCCCCTTTTTTTTCCTAAAAACGAAAATTAATTGCATGAGATGAGTGATGAAAACTTAATGATTTGATTATATACTTCACTATTACATAAAAAAGATAAATGAGTATCCATTGATACAACTTCACTTAATAGTGTCACTTTCAGTTGTTGACTTTGAAAACCTAAAGAAGGCACAAGTAAACTCAAGAAAGAAACCTGTGACGAATGAAATGCTATTTTTATATTATCCACTCAGGTCTGAGTAAAACAACGTCACTTCTGTTCAATAAACGGATTGATAAAGTTTAATTGGGAGAAAAATAATTAAAAAATTAACTTAAAGTATCTTTCACCCAGCTTGAGTTTGGTTAAGCTATTTCAAGCAGCAAAAATGCCTTAATAAAATATAAATAAGCTTTTTTCTATTTTCAATGGAGCATTTTAACATTTTACAAACCAGCACAATCACGATGAGGAGACAAGAATGGGAACTTTCTTCATATCTGCGTACTTTAAAGTGACATGTTTGTGGGCAATAGACTTCTGAGTGCAGCAGCAGAAGCAGGACCAGAGGAGACAGATGAGGGTGGAGTTACAGACGTCCAGACATCTTTTGGAGTAGAATATGCAGGCACAGCGCATTAACAAGTGTGTGTGGTAGGTATTTTATTGTGGGTGGTAGATTAATGTCACTGGTTCACCCTACACCTCCATGCAGCAGGGCTCTGCTCCTGCAGCTGCTTCATTTTCTTCCCTAACCACACCCACCACACTAAACCGATGACAACACACACCACCGACTCCACGTAGTAACCATCCAGAGTCGTCACGCAAATGCCGCCTTGCTTCACGCACAGCTGGAGATGGGAGACACACACACAAACAAAAGAAAAAAGCTGACTTTTCCTGATGAGATCATATCCACGCTGTTGCGCTCCACCGTCTCCATCATCACTTACCGCTGCCTCCACAGGAGAGCCGCAGCTCTGGCCGCCAGTTCCCTGGCAGTCCTTTGAGGTCAGTGGGTCGACCATCCACAGAGCCAGAGTGGAGGGCCAGTTTCCTCCGAGGTTGGTGACTGTGTTCAGCAGGGTCATGTAGGTCCCGCCTATCAGGGGGTCACTCACTTTAGCGTGGAAGGCCATGCAGGCCACATACATGCTGTACAGTGCCACCTAGAGACAAAACACAGAACTTGAACTCTCTGAAACAGAAAACCTCCACACTTTTTTTTTCTATCTTTAGTTTCAAGAGCTTATATTTTGCTCCTTGATAGTCAAAGATTTTGTTTTATTATTAGTAGAAAAAAGTTGTATTTTTTCCCTCATTGACATGGTACCACTGTTCACTGTCTATTTAAAAAAATAAATAAAAATGACGAATCTCTCAACTCTCAGGGCCATGGATATAATCAGTCTTTTCTAACTCAGTGAAATTACCTGGCAGAACATGGCAGCCATAATAAAAGCTATTCAAATTCTTTAAATAAGGAAAGAAGCCTCAATGCTTCTTTAGAAAATGCTGAAGGATCCTCTGTCACAAACAAGAAGTAAGTCCATGCAGTTTGAGAAGACTGTGACAAAAATTTGAGTTTGACGTCTTCTTATTTAGTCATTTGTATCTTTGAATTAATAACTATGGTAATTAAGTAACATTTTACAACTCATGTACCTCATCGCCTCTATTAAATAGCATAAGAACATGTAGCAGTAGTTACTTTGTGGGATAACCTTTGAACATCTATTGTTTCACTTCTCCAGAGTCGCACGAAAGCGACTCGTGTGGCCCTCTTTTCAAAAGTCCGTTAGAATTTCTCCTTCTGGACTTTTATTGTATTTTTATTGTTCCCTCCTTAACTCTGGAGTTCTTTTAGATTCACTAAAGGCTAAATAACATAAGGAAAGAATCGTGTAGTAATGTTAATAGGACTTATGAGTTCTTGTTGGCATAATATCCAAACTAAAAAAAACAAAACAAAACCCTGAAAACCAAATGAAGTATAGCAAAAATTATAAAAAGGATCATATTTTCCAGTTCTATTTTGTTGCACAGTAAAAGTACTTCTGGATGTCCACAGTCAATATAATCTCTCAAAATTCAGTAGTTGAAATTCAGAAGTACAATACAACCTAAATGAGACTGCAACAAACACCTGTCAGTTGTAAAGGCCCTTGTAAACCCAACACAGGGAGTCAGTGGCCATTTTTCAGAAGTGTTTTCTTCTTTTTGTTGCTGAGAGTAAGTCATGGAAAACTTGGTGGTATATTCTGGACTAAATAAAGAAAAAAAAAGATAAATAGACTGAGCCACAAAGACAAGCCAACCTGATGTAACGCGTAGCTGAGTAGCACTATGGCATAGTAGTAAACTGGGAATCCTCCTTCTTGTCTTACACTGGGGGTCCACCACACTAGAAGAGCATACTCTAGTCCTATTAGCAACCTACAGAACAAAACAAGATTTTTATTAACCTTGAATTTATTGAATATATGCACAGCATGGGAGGATGTATGAGTTCTGACCTAAAAGGGAATGCTTTATAGAAGACGTCCAGAGGACGGGGCCCTGCTGTGTATCTGCTGATCACCAGTGGCAGAAGGATCTGGAGGGGCACCATGGGCACTGCCAGCAATGCCAGCTGCTCCTTGGGAACTCCTGCCTCCACCAGTTTCAGACCTGTGACTGCATCTGCTGCAGAGAAACCAACCTAAAACACACACACACACACACACACACACACACACACACAAAAGGTACTAAACTGTAACATAAGAGATGATCATGCAACACCATCAAAACATTACATTTAAAATTTAAACCAAACATCTATCTAGTAGTAGTCAGGTAGTTTACTTTTGCCGTGAGAAGCAGGACACAAAAGGTGAAGACTGTGGGCATCTTGATGATAGAAAACAGCAACTTGTAGGTTTCCATGACGCCCTGCGTCTCTTCTGGGACTCTCCTCCTTCCTCTCCCATGCCCATTTTCCCTTTTAAAGATGGCAACTAGAGTTGTAGAAACAAGGAACACCACTCCCCAAAAAAACAAAAAATCTGCAGCACAGAAACAAATGGGGAAAAAATATATATAAGAATTTATTCACAATTATTTTTAAATAGGGAACCGGCACAAAAAGTATATATATTATACATCTTATTCAGCTTAAGAAAATACCTGACAAGGTGACAATGCCCATCTCTTTGGGTTCTATTCTGAGGTATTTGTTGCAGAAGTCAGCAGACTCCAGAGCAAGGAAGAGCACATTCCCCAGGAAGTAGCCGGCTGTCTGCCCTACAGAGTTGCAAGTAGACGCATAGCCCACATTTTCCCTGGATAACATAGTCAGGGCCCAGCCATCTACAGCTATATCCTTAAAAAGACACAGAGTGCACAGAGGATATGAGCACAGCTGCCTTTCTGTAATGTGCTTGTGTACATGTGTTTATCAGTAATTACCTGTGTGGCTGCCAGGAAAGCAAGCATGAAGAAGACTGCGGTGAGGGTTAGTACATTTGGTCCTTCCTCGTTCTGCAGCAGTGAATTGACCGTTACAGAAAGGTAAAGCATGAACAGACCCAGAAGATACTGTGTGGGTACCAGCCATGACTTTCTGGAGAAAGAAGTGAAAGATGGATGATGGGATAGATGTAGCAAAGTTTTTTTTTCTAAAAAAAAAAACAAAAGAAAAAAACAGCATATTTACTATATAAGTTTTTCTTTACCTTCTACCAAATCTGCTGAAGTACAAAGCATCCACCAGAGGTGCCCACAAAAGCTTCAGGCTGAATGGCCAGAAGACAAAGCTGAAGAAAGCTTGGTCTTTGTAGCTGACATTCTTACTCTGTAAGATCAGAGGAATGCTGCCGGCCAGTCCAAGGGGAATCCCCTGCAACACGTAGAGAAACAGAAGGAGCAACACATTCCCCAGTTCCCCACGAATCCCGGGCCGGACTCTGCGATGCCTCCTGTCCTCGGAGTCCGAACCCCTGATGAGACCTTCTGATTCCTCTTCTACTTCTGGTTCAGAGGAGCTTGTCCCTCCCCTGTCCCTCATGTCTGCAGGTGGGAGGATGGCACCTGCCAGCTTCCTCTGCCGCCCGTTCTTGTGTGTGGCCAAATCTGAGAGCTCCATGGTGGGGCTGTGGGCATCAAACCTGTTGTGCCCTCAGCAAATCTACACAGAGAGATCAGTGAGAAAGAGTAACAAGTTCTTAATAAAGTGAGGATCTTTAAAGTAAAATCACTAAGAATGTTCTTTGTTTTTTCCTCTTTTTTTTTTTTTGGATGAGCAGTGACAGCAATGCAGAGGGTTACAGGCAGAACAAGTGCCAAGTTAAAAATAATTGTGTGTGTGTGTGTGTGTGTGTAGAGATGGACTATTTAATGCCATTATGTCTTGTCTTTCTTAATAGATTTTGATTTGAAGAGGGAAAAAATGAAGTCATCTGTACAAATAATTTAATGTCATCTAAATTTGCTGAGTTGAGAAGTTTAAGTGACAGTTTAGCTATCTTGAATTACTGATCAGGGCCAAGCACATGTAGATGTAAATGTACTGTAAAGTACATACAGTACTAGGAAATGAAAGCAATAATAACAATAATGAAAACAAAGGTTTCCATTAAGCCCACACTCACTGTCACCATGATGTAACGTGACTCCATCGGTCTCGGACAGAAAGTTTATTTATGATACAAGTCAATGAAAAACAAGAAATGAATGAAAAAGTTTAAGGCTGTCACCTTAACAATTATTATAATATACCCCAGTTTTTTTTTTTAAGCCACAACATACACATAACAACCAAAGCAATTAAAAACGTCATTTCTGCTGAAGATAAATAAAAGCATGCAGGAAATGAAAAAGAAAAGCCAGAGATGAGTGCATGCATACCTGCTGATGACAGCATGCCAAATCAAAGAGCAGAACACAAACGGCTGAATCACAGAGCCAGTCAACGTGACATTCAGTAAATTTATTCAGATAAAAGTCCGAGTCATTTTCACAGGGGTAAGAAAGAGGAGAAATAAACTACCGTTTCGATTTGACACAAGTTACATCTGCGGACATCAACAGAGGAGAGCCAGGAAGTGCTTGAGTGCTACCTGTAAATGTGTCCGGCACCTTCAGCTGACGTGTCCAATTACAAATTCCCAGAGTTCCGCTTGAGTTGGGTTTGTGTAACGGGAAAATAGACGGAACACTTTTATATTAAGTTATACACTAATAAATAGCATAAATCAAAATTTCATAGCTGGAACTTAACCACTGAGGACATATCGGTGTACATTGTTGAAAATCAAAGCTCTCGAAAGCAGCAACGGCACAAACAAGTGTTTTCTACACCGGTTTCCGTGGTTATAATGTCTTAATTAAAAACTTGTACAAAGCTCTTCAAAGCGTGTTTCTTATATATCCACTTACACGAGCATTAAGAGAATTGGAGCACTTAAAACTCCAGCATGTTTGGGTGTACTCACTGTGGGTTTTAATAGCAGAAACACATCTCAAAAGAGCTGGAACATGAGCAACACAATGTTGGAAATGCAGATTGGACTAAAGAAGAAACATATGGAGAAACATCCTGGAGCTAATTAATTTAAGTGGCTAAAATTGGCATAAATCATGATAATAATGATAATAATATTTTTCCATGGTGTTAAATTTTGAAGACTTTGAATGCTCCATCATCTTTAGTATATTATATCATCCAAAGATTCAGAGAAACTGGAGAAATCACTGCACATGGGAAAAATCAACATTGGATGCCTGTGATCTTTGGACCCTCAAATGGCACTGCATTAAAAACATGCATGAGTCTGTCATGGAAATCACAGCATGGGTTCAGGAACCTATGCAGAAATCATTATCTAGAGACAAGGTTCACTGTCCCATCCACAAACACAGGTTAAAGTTATACCTTGAAATGGAGAACCCATGAGTGAAAAAGATCCAGAAACACTGCTGCCTTCTTTGGACCAAACCCCAGGCAAAGTGGAAATATGTCTTGTGGTCAGATGAATCAAAATCAGTTTTTAGAAACCATGGAAGATGCCTCCTCCTGCAGAAGTGGTGGACCATCTGGCTAGTCAGAGCTCATTTCAAAAGCTTGCATCTCTGATGGTGTTGAGCCACTTTCATGTTAAGCGAATGGGCAGCTTGCAGATCTTTTAGAACAGCACTATGCTCTCATCCAAACAATGTATTTTTCAGGGAAGTCTTTACATCTTTCAGCAAGACAATTTATCATCTTAACCATCTATAAATCACAAATGAAAAACCCTAAATTTAGCCAGTTTACTGTTGATAAAACTGGCAAATTAAGAGGAATATTTAAAAAAAATATATTATTTTAAATTTTCAGTAGTTTTGGGCAGTATGCTTTATTCTATGTTTAAATATAATGGACATAATGAAATATTTTAGGGTCTTTCATATCTAAACAGAGGTAGTGTCTTTAAAAATACAGTACTTGATAGTTGAAGTAATGTCTCTTATCTAACGGTGACAATGTTTGAAAAACACTATGATAATATTGTTGTCCATGACCTGTTTCAATAACTCACTGTTTTATGAATAACTCCTCAAAATCTTTTCTTGTTGTCCCTGACATAAATCCAAATTCAGACTTCTTTCAGAGCCATAACACACAGTACTGTATGAAAACATGAGCTAATTTAAAAGATTGATTGGGAAGTACCAAAACATAAATAAAAAAAATCTGGTGTGAAATATAAATGATGAACTATGATGAAATAATATCTAAAACCAGCATTCTGGACATGTTTTAAATAGAAATCCCACTGACCCTTTCTTTTTGATCAGAAGATCTCATGTTTAAGGACATAACGCACCCGTGACCCCACGTTTAATTTAGAGGTAATGAATAACGACATGCTCTTCCTTGTGGTCACTATGAGTGCATGTGAAGCTGCTTATCCCTACAGTAGACATGTGACGACACACTGGCATATTTGGGTGTAACAGCATGTGATAAAAGGAGTCTGCAAAGCTGCTGTTGTTACCATGTGAGAAGACATAGGTCAATCTCTTAGAAATGTGTCAGAATAAAGAAAGGCAATAAATCTTTATTTCATACCATATCAGGGCAAGACTAGGTTATCAAACAAGTACCTCTTTGCATGTTTTTTTTTTTTTTTTTAATGGCTGGAGACTAATTACCACCCTGGTCAACTGCTCTGTGGGTCAAGCCTGTCAGGTGTTTGTATATCAAAAATCTCTGTAAAATAAAAATGTTATATTTAAGAGGTATCATGTGATATACCCTGTTTATATTGCTCACCACCTGGAAATATAGTTTTTCATGTTTTACTCCAGGTGGATCCATCACACCATGCAGAAAGGTAATTCCTTTTTGAATGCACCTCGATTCTGTGTTCACCTTTACATGTATATCATTTGTCCTCTGACATTGACGTAAGGTTTGAAAAAAGTCAAACTGGTTTTAAAAGACATACAAATTATTGAAAAACTAGTACTTTTGTGGGTGCTGTAAAACTGCACCTTTTTAATTTTTTTTTTTTTTTTTTTACATTTTCTCAGGATGGTGCTAATATAATCTCAATTATTCTCAACTTTACCTATCTTTTCAAAATATTGGAACACATAAAGGGTTTATAATGCAGTTTCAATGTTAAAATTAGAGCAATTTTCTTTTCTTTGTTACAGAGAAGCATAAGAGTGAGACATCTGGTTTGTAAAATGAGGAAATGCACTTTGGAAAAAAAATGGCATTAAGGATTTAATTGTTTCCATACCTTTTCATGAATACATCGGCAGCACACGAACTGAAAACGATTTCCTCACTTTTAAAAAAAAAAGGAATTTCCTATTGTCCTGTCAGTTTTTTCAAATATTTCTTTTTCCTCAAAAAAACCCAAAACAATTAGAAAAATATGACTTATCAAAGATTACTACTAATTTTCTTAGCATGAAATGGAAAGCTGCCTACCTTTCTGTTGGAATGTATATGTTTGCTGTGTTATTTCTCATTAACATTAAAAAAGTATAAAGCAGAAACTCTTTTATTTATTGATTTTTCTTTTTTAATTTGTTAAAAATAATTGATTACTCCCCCAAAAAGAAAAAAAGTATTAAAATTATAGAATCAATTATTATCAATCATCTAACTCTACCGATATTTAACAGACAAATCTATGATCTGAGACAAAAGTGTGTGTCTATACATACATAAATACATATATATATATATATATATATATATATATATATATATATATATATATATATATATTTATATATATATATATATATA
>JAOWBL010000005.1:14204652-14237403 GCA_028564865.1 Zenarchopterus dispar | reverse complement strand
TATATATATATATATATATATATATATATATATATATATATATATATATATGTATATATATATATATATATATATGTCCTATGTGTGTTTAATTATAATGTTCTTATTTCAAGCGGTTTGATGTTTTTTTCTGATTTCTGTCTCAGATCATAAATTTATTAGTATTGGGTGTATTAGGTAAAAGTAAAGAGTAAGTAAAGTAGGCATTCATAAATGTTGGAAAGCTGCATATAAAACACTAGATCCTTGTTTCTCGGTGCGTCCGGAAGCCATATAAAATAGATTTGCCCAAAGTGAAATGGAGATTTTTTTTTTTTTTTGGAAATAATTAATAATACAGGAGTATCCACATGCAATAGGCTGAATAAAACCTAGTAATCCCACCCCCGTGGGACCACTCTCCCCCCTACTATCTGCCGGATTTAACTTTGCGCTCCACCCATGAAAACACAGACATATTTATTTAGTCTGCTTCACTCTGAAACTTGTTTTCCCCGTACGTAGGACGACAGGCTGTGGCATCCCCCAAAACACACAGAACCCGGTTTGCTTTTCCAACAGTAGTCGGCGTGCTGTTCCAGCAGAGAGCCAGCAATCCTCTCTGAGGGAGACCCGGGACACCGAGGCGACGGGGAGACCTTTTCCACGCAACACGGCAGTCCTCCATGGCTCTGTGTAACGGAGACAGCAAGGTCAGTGGACACGGGGGCTCAGCATTCCGGGTCAGAACCCCAGCTGCTTGTCTTGTAACCCCCGTTTTAGATAAGTACGGCCTCAGTGCACCTTAGGAGGAAAGTTAAGACAACATGAAACGTTGTGGAGGCACCATTAATGCGCTGTTGTATGTCTTTTGCAGTTATCACATCAACGTCTGGCTATTTGCCGCTAATTAGCTAGATGCCATGTCTCTGGTTTACTGGGCATTAAGAAAACGTTTAACGTCTTTTTTTCACATCAACGTCGTTGGTCTTTCATGTTGTGGGCACCCAAGACACCCTTCATCTCCGCGCGCCGCGTGGGTTTTAGCATAGCTCCCCTAACAGAACAGCAGAGCTGCTAACAGGCTAGCCCTCGTTAACGTCCGTTAACGCGCCACAGTAGCAGCTCGTTAGCCGGCCAGAATTAGTAATGTCGGCACGGTTTTATGAAAAATCCAGTTTGTTAGCTGTACGTTCGTTTGGGATACTGAAATTGAGTTTGTGACAAACTCATTTATTTCTCACGGCTGCTGTCACAGATTGTGAGCTAAGGTAACTGACAAGTTTGCTACCATCGTCACTAAGCTAGTGTGAGCCAACTTGACGTTACCGGTATGACAAGTGGAGCTTCTTATTTAGTCATTTAAGAAAACCTGGTATATATTTTTTTAATGCCATAATTTTAATATTTTCCATTCTGCTTATACAGCCTATGTTGATTACATACACTGTTTTGCAAATAAAATATTTGGAGAGGACGGGTTGCATGTGGAACGCTTCAGAAAGAACTACGACGGAAATGAACACTAAC
The DNA here is from genome assembly GCA_028564865.1 of Zenarchopterus dispar. Lineage (NCBI taxonomy): Eukaryota > Metazoa > Chordata > Actinopteri > Beloniformes > Zenarchopteridae > Zenarchopterus > Zenarchopterus dispar. The sequence continues at coordinate 14,235,894 of JAOWBL010000005.1, read as the reverse complement.
CACGTGGGGTCATGTTTCTCTTTTTGCCGCTCATGTTTATTTAGTCTTTCTTTTTCACTTTAAAAACTAATTTTACACCCTGTGGTGTTTATGTCTAGCGTCTCATTGGGTCTTAGTTGTCTATTTTAGTCTTGGGTCTTGCACTTGTGTACATTTTCAAACCATAAAACACGAGTGTACCGAAGTTCTGCAGAGGAACAACATAGTTGATGCAAAAACACCGCTTCTTGGGGTCATACAAGGAGCAGGTTTGATGGACGAATCAAAAGTCTCTGAGCTGTACAGATACTATTATAACTGTTTTGATTAATCGCTGGAATATTTTGCAGAAGTTGGGCATCACTTTTGTTTTGACATTTTGCTATCTGTCTCTCTGGTCATTTTTTGCTTGTTTGTTCTAATTTTGGTAGTTTTCTGTGTTTAACTGGTACTTTTCCATATCTGTTTGATCCCCTTCTCTCCCTCTTATTGTTTTTGATATCTTTGTCGCTACTCTTTGTTTACTTGAGGTAACTTGCATCACACTGGATTTTGTCCCTCAATTTGTTTTCTTTGCATATCATTATGGTCATGTTTTGTCACGCTTTGGCCATGTGAGACAAGTTAAACCAAATCTTTAATTGGCAGAATAAGAAGTAATGTTATAGTTGGCAAAAGTGTGGTTATGTTTTGTATTGATCCGTTTATGATCTTCTGTTTCTTTGTGAGGTGATTTGATTTTTTTTTTTTTTAATTTTATATTGTGTTGGATTGTTTTGTGTATCTCTTTGTGGAATATATTTCAAGAGTAATGTCATCCCTGGGTTCAGTAGGCCATTTAAAGATTTGCTCATGCTAATAATCTGTGACTGAGTTGGGGTTTCATGTGACTGTGCTGAATGGTTGCAGCACGTTTCACAAAAGTGGCTGTCTGTGTATAATATCACTCACATGTCAGTAATCATGTTATGCCTTATTGAGTCACATTTTCTACGGGGAGGTTGGAAATGGAGCATAGCGAAGCCTTGAAACAATTGCTACCTTGTGGCCTCTTCTATCCAAACCATCAACAAACCTTTGACAGTTTAAAAAAAAAGATGAGAATCATGACTACCTATAGTAAAAGCCTATTGTATGCTTTGTTTTTTTGTTTCAAAGTCTCAATAAGAGGATTCATGAATAAAAACATTTATAGCACGACAATATGTTTATCCAAATGTGTCCCCACAGCTGGAGATCAGCAGTTCAGGGCAGAATGGGTCATGTGAAGGAGCAGTGGCCATTCTTGATGCAGGAGCCCAGTATGGGAAGGTGATTGACAGACGAGTGCGAGAGCTGTGTGTACGCTCAGAGATCCTTCCCTTAGAGACCCCTGCCTTTGCCATCAGAGAACAGGGTTACAGGTAAGAGGAAAAAGAGAGGTGGTTTTCTTTTAATCTTATTTATATTTTTTGTGAAACTGTTCTGTTGTGTTGGGAGCATTGAGAGGGTTTCATAGTGTCCTGTGATTTCATTGTTCTGTTTCCACATTTTAGAGCAATCATTATTTCAGGAGGTCCAGCATCTGTGTACGCAGAAGATGCTCCCTGGTTCGACCCTGCTATATTCACCATAGGAAAGCCAGTTCTTGGAATTTGCTATGGGATGCAGGTAAGTCTGCCCATTCATACATGTCATATTTAGCAGTAGCGATGGAGTGAGTCTTTTTCTTGGCTGTTTACAGTTTCTGAATTTTTTTTTTTTTTTTAATAGATCTGAGTTGCTTTTACTGGTTTTGGCTCATTCTTTTTTTTTTTTTTTTAAGCTATATAACCAGTGGAAGAAAGAAAGCCTGCTTTTAGTCTCTTACTCTTTTTTGCTTGGTTTTATAGCATCAGAGATCTCAAGTATGGCCTTTTAGATGTTGAATGTTAGATTAGGTTTGTGGTCCCAAGTATTTTGATTGTTGTTTCTGGGTGAATTACTTTGGCATGACATGCTGTACAAATTGCTGTCTTTTTGTTTTTTTTTTTTTTTGTTTTTTTTTTACTCATAGTGGAAAATCTTCTGCTTCATAGACATCCAATCATAATGCATTTACTAACCAGAAAAAAACTTAATGAATTAAAAAAAAACCCAAAACATTGAACTTTTATTTCTTAGAACTGTGCATATGATGCATTTATGAATTTACTGACTGAAAATATGTATTTTATTACTACCAATACTTATATCAGCCAATATGGGCAGAGTCTGATGACCAGCCAGATAATTGGTGCATCTCTAATGAACAGTGATGGTAGAATTTTTATGCTTAGGTATACAATCCATCTCCTCATCAAATTTTTTGGTAAAGGAAATATTTGAGTTATCAACACATTACTGTTATTCCACTCAAATGTGGTGTTTAGCTTCTCTTTGTTATTGTTTTATGTTGAAAATAAAAACCTGCAGGATCTCAACTTTATTTTTCTAGACTTCTAAACAAATGTATCATTGTTTGAATCACACTTACTGGAAGCTGGGTCCAAGTATTAACACTGTGCTTTGTGTTTCAGATGATGAATAAAGTGTTTGGTGGCACAGTACACAGAAAGAGTGTAAGGGAGGATGGAGTGTTCAATATTGGAGTGGACAACACGTGTTCCCTTTTCAGGTACAGTAATTAGTCATCCAGACGGGCTGAAGTTTTCTTTTAATGTCACATATACAAATTTTTAGTGACTGCTTATATACCGTACACACACCCTTGGTGCAGGAATACTATGACTAAACACACAAAAGGGAGGCAAACTCAGTTTATAGGAGACAATATGTCTCTACAAATGCATGAGAGAGTGGAATATTTTTTTGTTTTTTTCTTTTAACTTTACCATACTTATCTGGCCATCTGGTGCTTGTCAGTGCTTGCAGCTGCAGGGGGACTGACTTTTTATGATGGGCTAAAGAAAACTTTGTTTTGCTGACTTGCCAAGTTTTCATCATTTGACCATTCAGTATATTTACAGGTAATGTCTTGAAAAGCCCCTGTGGATTACTGTACATTTTCCAATTTTTGCTTCATGACTATAAAATTTGCAGTTTCTTGCACAGCATTTCTGCAATGTGTGAAAAGTCCACAACCCAAACCCCAGAAGATGAGTGCAAACCATCTATAATGTGTTGTGAGCAATGTTTACAAGGTGTCTGCAGTGTTGATCATTGCAGCTGCTCAAAGGAGAAGTTGTCTCTCCTTATAAGCTGGAGAAACTTTCTGGCACAGTCACGTTTCCTCATCTTTTTAAACAAATACTGTAGAGTCACAAATGTAAGGCAATGCTCCTTTATTCCTGTCTCACACTCTTAAAGTAAACAGTGACACTGTAGAACTCATACTGATAAACACTGCACATCTTTCTCTGACATCTGTGTGTGTTTCTTATCAGAGGCCTTCAAAAGGAGGAACTGGTGCTGTTGACCCATGGAGACAGTGTGGATAAAGTTGCAGATGGCTTTAAAGTGGTGGCTCAATCAGGAACCATCATTGCTGGTGAGGAACACACAAGATATGCTTTGACCTAATGTACATAATTTAAAACATTTTTTTATTGAGTAACATGGAAATTTTTTGTTTTAAAATCTTTCGACTGTCTGTATGCATTTACATAAAATTGCTATTATAAAAATCCTATAAATCTGTATATTATTATTTTTTCATTTGCTTAGTTTTTATCTGAATGATGTTTTATGTAAATAGAATTCACCCAAGATCAATTTTATTCATTTGAAACATGCTTGCTTTATCTTCCAGGAATTGCTAATGAACAGAAGAAGCTGTACGGGACACAGTTTCATCCTGAAGTTGACTTAACAGAGCGAGGCATGGAGATGTTGCGCAACTTCTTGTTTGAGATTGCGGGATGTACAAATAACTTTACAGTAGAAAACCGTGAGCAGGTCTGCATCGATGAGATCAGAGAAAAAGTAGACAAGTCTAAAGTTCTGGTAAGTGAAATGGCTCAAAGCTTTGTCAGTGTGGTTGTGTTGGGGTGGAATTGTGATATGAAAAGAAGATGGTATAAAAATACTTTTCTAGTACACTTGGAGTCACTACTGGGAATAATTTTGAGTGTGTAGTGTGGGCTCCACTTTGGAGGTGGCAACAGTTGTGAAAGTGCAAAGTTAAGTAGAGCCAATTGAACTCTCAAATTAAACTGATCTGTGTGAGAAGAGGAAATATGCTCAAATTGGGCCTCATCTCCAGGGATCATGAATGCAATAAATCACAGGATTTATTCTGTTTTATATTCATGCACGGACTACATTTGTCACTATCTTCTACTATAGTTTGGCTCTTACCTGTTTCTGCATTTCTGCACCATATGGCAGTTTTTAAGGATATCAAAAGCTGTTGTGTTGATGTAGATTCCCAATCATCAAGGTCATGGAACCACAAGCGCTTAAATAAAAACCAAAATGTCCTCTTTAATTTCTGAAGATGTTTCACTTGTCAACTAACAGCTATTATTAGTTGTAACTCAGCTAACTCAGTTAGAACAAAAGAACCCTTAAGAATCAAGGAAAGAAGTCCAGTGGCCTCTGAAGGTACCGTTTCTGGTGATACCCTCAGGTGCTACTAAGTGGTGGAGTGGACTCAACAGTTTGCACAGCCCTACTCAACAAAGCTCTGAACCAGGACCAGGTGATCGCAGTTCACATAGACAATGGCTTCATGAGGAAGAGGGAGAGTCAAAGTGTGGAGGAGGCCCTCACCAGACTGGGAATCAAACTCAAAGGTGAGAACCTGCTTTCTGATAGTCTTGTCATGCAGTTTCTACAGAAATAATGATCCAAGTAGGATATTAAGTTTAATATATCATGCCTGTTAACTCATGTCACTTTCAGCGATGTTTGCTGTATGAATCAAAATGTCTTTCACGTGAATCGTGTATTAAAGAGCTGCTTTTGCAGTAACATATCTTTGATGGACCACGTGTTGCAGTCCATCATGTGAGTCATTTTTGGTCAGCTACAATCAAGATAAGAGCATTGATTTGTTCCCATTAAATGGTGAAATGAAAGCAATGTTTTGATACTTTTGTAATGTTACTTAGACAAGATTTCAGTGGATGCCAGTATTAGTTTTGAGGTAAGTCTCTAATAAGCTTTAAGTCTCTAGTATGTTCTCTCACTTGATGTTAGGTAGCTAAGTAAGAAGTTGCTAAACAGTTAAGCAACCTCTTACTTGCTTGTGTTTTCCACTTATTTTGAAATGGCAACATGAGTTTGCAGGCATTACAAAAACGAAACATGTATGGTTCGTAATTTTTGGACATTACATTTTCTTTTTCAGATTAAATCAGTCATGAAAGTATGTAGGGATGCAGTGTTATTCATTGTTAACATTTTGTTCTTTTCTTTTTCATAATTTTGTATCCATCAGTGGTAAATGCAGCGCACACTTTCTACAATGGAACTACAACCCTTCCCATCTCAGAGGAGGACAGGACGCCACGGAAGAGAATCAGCAAGACCTTGAATATGACCACCAACCCTGAAGAGAAGAGGAAAATTATTGGAGATACATTTGTCAAAGTGAGTACTACCTTCAAAGTGATTTAAAAAATAAATAAATAAATAAAAGTCACATTTACATTTCCACTACTTATCTGAGAAGTAATATCACGTCTGTTTCATCATTTGTCTTAGCCTGCCACTTCACTGTCTAATCTGACTTTGTGAATTATGTTGGTTCACAGGTGGCAAATGAAGTAATTGGAGAGATGAATCTGAACCCAGAAGACGTTTTCCTGGCACAAGGTACTCTGAGGCCTGATCTTATCGAGAGTGCGTCTCATCTTGCCAGCGGCAAGGCAGAGGTCATCAAAACGCACCACAACGACACAGAGCTCATCCGCAAACTCAGAGATGAGGTATACACTCGCTCATTTGATATCAGAGCCAAATCCGATATCTGAATTACAATACATTTTCAGTGAATGGAAAACTAAATGATAATCAGAAGGTTGCTTTTAGATTTTATTTCAACAAAGGTCTTTTAATGTTTATATTCATGCAACCAAAGTCCATTCAAACTCGATCGATTAGTTTTACAACAAGAGTTGTTTCACAAGAATTGTGTCCATTGTCTTTAAACTCTGCTGATTAATTTACAAATATCTGTTTATGGAGAAGTGCTGGGGTGTGCTCATGTATTATTTGTTGTTTCTTTGGTTTTGCTAAAACTTTTAATTTAGATGCACAATTATGCAACACCTACAGTACACATTACCTTTAAGTTGTCTACTGCAGCAATGCTGACTCTACTCTTTTGTTACGCTTCAGGGGAAAGTAATTGAGCCACTTAAAGATTTCCATAAAGATGAGGTGAGAGCGCTGGGGAGAGAGCTGGGCCTACCAGAGGAGATTGTCTCTCGGCATCCTTTCCCTGGCAAGTACATAAGAAACACACATATACATGTGTGTGTGTATATTTAGTAGTCAACATTTGAAGTCGATGAAAAACCCATTATGCAAGAATTTTGAACAATATCTGTTCTTTTTTTATTTTTGCAAATGATTTATAGATCTCTGATCATTCCTGCCACTGCTGTCCCTGTTGATCTGCTTCCCTTTAACCATGCAACTAGCTCTTAATTCAGTCATAATCAAAGGTGCCTGTCTTTCGGACGTTCTGTATTTGAATCATTCATTCTCTCTTTCTCTAGGTCCTGGTTTATCCATCAGAGTGATTTGTGCAGAGGAGCCTTACATTTGTAAGGATTTTGCTGAAACAAACAACATTCTCAAAATAATCACAGACTTTTCTGCAAGTGTCAAAAAGGTTAGTAAATTGACTTTCTTATATGACATTTTTATGTAACTGGTTTCTACTTCGGTGGTGGTGGGAGGGGAGGGGGCAAAAACAGGTAGTGCAGAGGCAGCAAAACCTTTTTTTAAAAAAAGCTTAGTTCATCATTAGTGCAGCGTGTGTCTAGTGTCGCGTCAGTTGTTAATGTTCAAGCATTCACTGTTCCTGTCTCCACTAGCCCCATGCCTTGCTCCAGAGAGTGAAGTCATGCATGTCAGATGAGGAGGAGGAGAAGCTCATGCAGATTACCAGCCTTCATTCACTCAATGCCTTCCTGTTGCCCATCAAAACTGTTGGTGTCCAGGTAAGTCAGTCAAACACATCAAACGTAGCTGTATCTCTCTATTTCATGTTTTGTTCTCTTCTTAATGACAAATCAGTTAAAGGTGTGCAACTACAGACAATTTGAGGTCATGGGTGTTCACGCATTTTTAAAATGTATTTCCCAAATTCTGTCACATTAAACACTGTAGGCAAATCTTAACCCATAAGGACCTGTGGTGACACAGGTGTCACACTGCTTTTAAATGTCCTGGACAGTTCCTGACACTTATGGTCCACTTTGTCTGTGTTTTGCGCCGCATATTTTTTCTTCCAGCATAAATGGATCTGGGTTGTAATGGGTTACATCACAATAGTCTTAGAAGAATATCTGAAGTGGCTAAATGTTATTTCAAATATAGCCTGTTAGTTTGTAACCTGTTAGCTGTTGTGTATATATTTTGGATCCTTGTATTTTCAGAGGCAGTGACTCAGTATCTGTTTCCGTTGTTTTTCTCTTGTTGGGTTATAACTATAATTTGGTTGTCAACCACAAGAAACACCCACACAAAACCTCTCTAGTTGTCCTTTCTTTATAGTCCTTTATACTCCTTTCTCTCTTCATCCTAGAAGGGATGTATCTTGTACCAAAGGTTGAACATCCCTAAAAATAATTCACTTTTTCAATAGTTAAAACCAACTTTCAGTTTTCTGCTGAGAGAAAGTTGGTCCTGAATTCTTTCCTCACACAAACATGGGAGTCAGACGGCTGCGGGTTTTATTGTAGGTGTGTCCTTTTTATTTCCTGTTTGACACCAGAGGTTTAAATTTGACCCAAACCTCAAACTGTGGGCCAGACGAGACACTGTGAATTAACACAAACAGTCTTTATTGCCTTTGCTGAAAATGGAAACAGGAGGCTTATAGAGACAACAGAGATTTTAGTGTTTGTTGGACAAAGAAAGAAGAACTTTAGGAGATTGTTTTTGTGTGTATGCTGAGATTTCTGTTCTTATTTCATATTTGTGAATTATGTAAAGACTTTTTCATCAAACAGAATTTTATGCCTCTGTCCCAGGGTGATTGCCGGTCCTACAGTTATGTGTGTGGTGTCACAAGCAAAGAATCTCCACACTGGGAATCCCTCATGTTCCTAGCTAGACTTATCCCTCGCATTTGTCATACTATCAATAGGTGAGTCCCAAATCTTCCAGCTTCACTCATGATCTGACTGTTTTATATTAAATATCAGAGCTGCAACCTACAACCCCATTCATGTTGGGATTTGTTCATTTTCCTCCTTTTTCCAGAGTTGTGTATGTATTTGGGTCGCATGTAAAGGAGCCACCAATAGACATTACCCCAACTTTCCTGACCACAGGTGTTCTGAGCACGCTCAGACAGGCGGACTTTGTGGCTCACTCTATTCTTAGAGAGTCTGGTAAGTGTGAGTATGCCAGGGTCATGTGAGACTTTTAAAGCTTTGTGTATTTAGGAATAAAACTGACAAAATCTTAAGGACTAAGGACAAAAAAAAAATTTGCAGTGTAGTTAAACTAATTCATTAATGAATTATTTCATTAATCAATGATAAAGTTTACCTTGGGCTCATTAAGACAAGTAGAAATTATTTGTTGAATTACAAAAATGCTACAGATACTAAATCTGCATTTACTTAATGCCTGTCAGTATAGTGAATATGAAATGAGCTTACTTGAGTTGTTTTGTCTTTATTTTGGTTACTATGGATTTTTTAGCTGAGTGATTATAGCCAAAAATTAGACTTCCGTTTTGTTTTGTGATTTTAAAAAAAATGTGTTTTATGTGGGTATCTATCATATTGTTATCATGCAGTCAGATTGTGAGAAGGACATGGAGTCACAATAAATGATTTTAACAGTCCATCTCTTCGAGTTACAAACGCATTGTTTATATCTGTTGAACTTTTGTTTCTCTCTCAACTTCAGGCTATTCCAGCAAGATCAGCCAGATGCCGATCATCCTCACCCCCCTGCACTTTGATCGTGACCCTCTGCAAAAGCAGCCCTCCTGCCGGCGCTCTGTTGTGGTCCGCACCTTCATCACCAGCGACTTCATGACCGGCATCTCTGCCATGCCTGGCAATCACATCCCAGAGGAGGTATAAAAGGATTAAACATCTCCATTTGGGCTTAAATTTTTTCCTAAATCCTGTGGCAGGATTTTAATCTCACTTATGAGATTACAAATGATCGCTCCAAGAATGTCAAATAACTGCCTGATTCAGTATTTGAGAAGATGTTTGTTTTGTCTCTTCATCAGGTTGTGCTGAAAATGGTAAATGAGATCAACAAAATCCCCGGCATCTCCAGAGTCATGTATGACCTGACCTCCAAACCACCCGGGACCACAGAGTGGGAATAAAATGCATTACTTCATATCAATAGGACACACACACAATGCACAAACACACTGCAAATATAGTGGGGCTTGTGAACTGCTCTCCTTGTCTGCCCTTCCCACCCCGCCCCCAAATCCCTCCTCCCTCCCGTACTTCCCGTATATCTTCAACATTCCTACAGAGGGCAGACAATACTGTGACAGGCACACATGCAGAGGTGCCACTGCTCTGCTCTTCCCACCACTCCTCCCTGGTCTTAATGTTTTTGGCGATAGGGATTGATTTAATGTTGGTTGATGATAATATATTGTCCTTTTTGATTCATGTATAACAATGCATTTCCTTGATATGATGAAAAGGTAAATTGCTGCTTCCTTTTTTGAGGTGAACTATTAAAGGTAAGTGGTGAGAAGCTGTGATAGTAAAGTGGACTTGATGTTGTGCCTCAGAATACATTGTAGGATGTGTGAAACATTAAGACAAGTGAACAGTAGTGCCATTAAAAAATAAATAAAAATAAAGGAGAAAAAGTCAGTTGGAGGGGAATCATTGAAACTCTTCAGTGTTGGTTTCTTATTCAATGTTTTTGTTTTACTGTTGTAGGCCAGAATATTGTCAGTCTAAGACTGTCCTCTAAGGGTTCATTCTCACTTTGCCTGTTTACCATCCTGTGACGAAGGTTGTCTGAACAGATGGCCCTCGTGACCAATAAACAATTTTTAAGCTTTTTTTTTTTTTTTTTGCCAAAAGTATGATATGCTGTAGTAATCTGGTACACCGTGGGCTCCTGGTGATCCTTTCCATTTTTTATTTGCCAGCAGCTGCTGACTTGTCGCTGTACCTGTCATGGACAGCAGTCCAAGAACAGCTTCAGTGTTTCTCCTGTGCAGCTGTGAAGGGGGTCGGTGGGATTTGTAACTTTGTATGTGCCTGTTCTGTGGTTTATCTTTGGTGTGAATTGACCTGGACTCTGACGTGTCCAGAGAGGAGGATATGACGCTGTCCTCCTCACACTGCAATATGTATGCTTTTGTGAAGAAAAATTAAAAGGCAAAGAGGACTGATATTAAATTTTTAAGTACAGTAGAGTTTATAACCACATTGTGTCAGTTGCTGTTGTCACTTCATGATTTGATTGCTCTCATGTTATACGGGGGCAGGAGTTTTGCACATTTTTTTTTTCACCTGTAAGGCCTCGGTGCTGCGTCAGCATAATAAATCCTGCATCTAAAGGAAACTTCACCGTAAGCATATTGTTCTGTAGTGTCAAAACTCCACATAAGATCTCCAACATGAGTTCACTATGTCTCATAAAGGCATTGCTGCTTCATTTATACCTGTTATGTATTTTCAGTACAACATTCAGCACACCATAATCACTCATCCTCTGTCCCGTCACGTAGACCTTAGTCAGTACAGTGCTCAGGTTTAACTGAGATTTTAAAGGTGTGTTTTACCCTGTTAGAGACACGGTGGTTCTCGTGCTTGCAGAATTTATTGTGCCTCTCCTCCCTCTGTTGTATCCTTAACCTTTAGTGGCAAGATAATCCTAATGGAAAATGATTTCCTGACTTGTCTTAACTGGTATTTGTGCTATTACCTTCTGTTCTGCCTTCTATAAATCTGTATTTTATATTGCATATGTTTCCATAGAACAGCTAGCAGTGGACATTTAAATGAAATATCAATAATATTAAGTTATGCAAGTTCAATCTTTATTTTCTCTTTTTTTTCGGCAGTGTTCATTCTCCTTAGTAATGTGCCTCAAACCAAGCCACTGCATGCAGTTTCAATGACATTTGTACAATGGGAAAATGAGCTTTAATAAAGATCTCAATGTTGAAACTTAGAGTTGCCTTTTTTTTCCCCCTTTACTGATAGTCAGTAGATGGTTTTAAACATGAAGAGGAATTACCTCTTTTCTATTTAAAAATATTATATATAATTAGTTTCTTTCTGAACTTGTCTTGGGCAGTCAGACATCTGCCCAAGACAGATTATTTTTATTTTTCAGACTGTTGTGTGCACATATTCACCACTCATACACATTAGAGCTGGATCTTCATCCTCAAACTACACATCAAACAATCATTTCTGTGCAATTCAATTTTTTTAATTAATTATTTTTTTATAATGAACTTATAATCGTTATTTATAAGGACTATAAACTGCCACATTGTTTATAGAAGTGAACCTATAATTCAGCCCAGCAGGAGTCCCTTTATTTGTCAAGGGTTCAGGTGTGTGTAACTCCCACCAGACTGAGTGGCAAGAGCAGACAGGTTTCAACACACGGCAGACTCGTACTCATGGGGTAGAGCATAACGTTGGAACGGTTGTTGCAATGTAATCGCCTGTTGCATAAAGACTGTACAAGTTACCACATGCAGCTGACAATTAATTTGTGGCCTGTAGCAGTTTGCCTTCAGCAGACAGTAATGAAGTGTATTAACAGGAGTAAAAAGAGGGAGGACAGAGGGAAATTAACTGAATGTTTCTTAGAAATTCAGGCAAAAGTGTTATTCGCATTTGAGGATCCACTTTGTGTTCATATGAAGGAAATTAAAGTAATGTTTAGAGCCACATGTGACTTGACACACTATGCTGGGGCATTTGGTAAAATTATGGATAATAGTTTAGTGGTATGTTTTTATAAAATAAAATATATTTTTAGAAGTCTTGACAAATAAATATGTCAAAAGTTGTTTACAATAACCTGGCTTCCTGCTCTTTGGATTTGCGCTGTCGAATCTGTTAGGTTCCCTCTTCAGCTCTTGTCCCCTGAGGGACGCTGGGACACCTGTCACACGTCGCTGCCTGCTCTGTCTGCTGCGGCGAGAACCCTCCAAGCTCCTCTCTGCCTTTACAAAGCATGGAAATCCGAGGTGTTTTGCTTTGGCTGTGTGGATTTTTTTGTGTTTTTGGCTCTCTCTCAGCAGAATCCACCTGTAAGCTGAAGGCCAAGTTCAACCTGAACAGTTACAAGGATGTGGAAAAGAAGAAGGTAGTTATCGGCGGGATGTTTTCTGTTCACAACCAGATTGCTTCTACTGATGGCAACACTTCAAGGGTGCCGGTTTCCTCTGGGTGTGAGGGGTGAGTGGAGTCCGTTTTTACCTTTTGGTGTATCTGTTTTATTGCTGTGACCTACCGTAATCAATATGACTCCTGTAGCTGTAGTTGCTCTTTAATAGTATCAAAGCTGATCAAAGAATCTGATGAGTATCCCAAAATCAAATAATTTTGTATTTTAGCCATTTAACAGCAGTTCATTTTGATTGAGCCACACTGCGTCATCCGTAGATGTGTTAAACTCAGGATGTTACTGCAGAAATCAAGACCGAGCACTGGAGCTCCTCTGGGGCCAATTACGGACAGCAGACCAAATGATGATGGGGAAAACCCGTTACAGTGTAATATGTAACAATAACAACAAGTCTCTGACATTCTGATTAGGGTAATAACGGATAACTGAACCGGTTTAAGTGATGTAAACATTTCAGTTTTCAAATAATTTTCCATTTTTACTGAATGTGAAGTTTCTTCGTAAACCGGTTGTGCTGGGAGACAGTAGGGTCAAAGTGATCTCTAGAAATGTTTTCATCCCTGTCTCATCCTTTTCCAGATTTAATTTCCGCACTTTCCGCTGGACCCAGACCATGCTGTTTGCCATCAGCGAAATTAACAAGAGGGATGACTTGCTACCCAACACTGACCTGGGTTATGTCATCTATGACTCATGCTACACCATCTCCAAGGCTGTGGAAGGAACCCTGACCTACCTGACGGGCCAAGACGAAGCAGTACCCAACTACCGCTGTGGCAATGGGCCACCTCTTGCTGCTCTAGTGGGTGCTGGGGGCTCTGATCTGTCCATTGCTACAGCCAGGATACTGGGGCTTTACCATTTTCCACAGGTGGGCCTCTGATGATAGTCACAAAGGTAGATGAAGACCAGGGAAACGTTTGAAACAAGATGACGAGTTCTTCCTCTCATCTTTAGGTCAGCTATTTTTCGACATGTTCTGCCCTGAAAAATAAGTTCCAGTTCCCCACCTTCTTAAGGACCATCCCTAATGACCAGCACCAGTCTACAGCTATGGCCCAGTTGGTGCTACACTTTGGCTGGACATGGGTGGGCATCATAGCTGCTGATGACGACTATGGCAAGTATGGCATTAAAGATTTCAAGGAACAGGTGGAAGAAGCCGGTGTCTGCATTTCCTTCTCTGAGACCCTTCCCAAGGTAAAACGTCGTTGGTCAGAACCCTCTATCCTCAGATTGAGGATTGGAGATATTAAAGATGTGTCATCACTGACTCTGTTGTCTGAACGTTAGGGAAGCTCCCCAGAGGCCATCCAGAGTATTGTCCAAACTGTCATTGCATCCACCGCCAAGATCATCGTGGTCTTCTCATCAGATGTGGACCTTAGTCCCCTCATCACCGAGCTCCTCCACCACAATGTGACCAATCGGACCTGGATTGCCAGCGAGGCCTGGGTCACCTCTGCCCTCATCAGTCAAGCGGAGGTGACTGTTTGTTTGACTGACAGCGACTGTTGTCTCATGTTGAAACACTAACTGTTCGGCTTGATGCTCAAACCAGTCTGAACTGCAGTTCTGCATCCAGTTTGAGCTGTAGTTGATAATCTGCATGTTTTTATCCAGGTGAACTCCCTCCTGGGTGGCACCCTGGGTTTTGGGGTAAAGAGGGCTGACATCCCTGGTCTTCAGCGCCATCTACTGGATCTGGACCCCTATGCTGACCCTCTCACTGAGGAATTCTGGGAAACGGTGCATTTGATTGAAGTCTATAATTAACCAGAGGAACTTGACAGTGTTGATCTGTCTCCTCAGTTTTACAAAGAAAATCAGAAAAATTTAGATTTGGCAATTAAATACAACTTAAAATGCAGCAAACTTAGGGGCAAAATGAAAAATCACATATGCTTGCATATCCAGAAATGCAAATTTTGTAACCTTTAGATTGTCTTGCAGCTGTTTAACTGCACACTGGACTATGCCAAAGCCCTGAGAATGGCCAAAGAAAGGGCCAGCGAGGTGAACGGCACGCTGCCCAGAGCTGTGAGGGGGTTACCTGAAGGGCTGTGCACCGGGAGGGAGTCTGTAGCACAGCTCAATAACACCTACTCTGATGTCTCCCAGTTACGGATTACTTACAGGTCAGTTCCTGCAACTCAGACAACCATCAGGTGAATCAGGGACATTAGTAGTGTATTCTTTGCATCTTACTGCAGCTGCAGCCAGTTACTGGTACAATCATATTTGCTGAGATTTATACTCACTTCCACTTTAACACAATGGACTTGAGTGTAAAGTCATTTGTTCAAACTGTAAATATGAAGTGGACGTCAGTATTCAAATGTCTCCTGCAGTGTCTACAAAGCAGTGTATGCTGTGGCTCATGCTCTGCACAACCTGGAGCATTGTGAGCCAGGGAAAGGGCCCTTCGTTGGGAAGAGCTGTGCTGACATCACCAACTTCGAGCCTTGGCAGGTGAGCTTGTGCATATTTAATAAACCTTCCTCATAAGTGTGTGGTCTTTTGTTTCTTCTAACTCACTATCTGTGCCATTCACAGCTGATGTACTACCTGAAGAACGTGCATTTCAAAGTCCCCAACACAGAGGAGGAGATCTTCTTTGACGATGGGGACATAGAGGGCTACTATGACATCATCAACTGGCAGGTCAATAGTGATGGGGAGATCTCTTACACCACTGTGGGACACTACAGTAGATCTGCGTCCCAGGAGTTCAACCTGCACATAATGAACGACTCCATTGTTTGGAACAGTGGAGATCCGCAGGTGAGATGCACGTGGATTAAAGCTTCAGTTGCTTTATTATGTGTCCATCAGTTGTCTCACAGTTGTGACCAAGTGTGGGTTGTCTGTGCTTTTGTGTGCATAAGCCTCCACGGTCAGTGTGCAGCGAGAACTGTCAGCCCGGCACCAGGAAGGGGATTCGCCAAGGGGAGCCCGTGTGCTGCTTTGACTGCATCCCGTGTGCCGACGGAGAAATCAGCAACACAACTAGTCAGTATACAGCTTTAAAACTATTCCTTCAAGAAAACGTATATCTTTCCAAAGATGTAGCAACAAAGCAATTCAAGGTGCTTAACATAATGAAAACATGAAAAGTAAAGAGAAGAAAAAGAAAAAAGATTATCAGTTACAGTGCAGTGGCATCATAATTGAAGCTCTTTCACTTAGTGTGGGTCACCTACATCTGAAAATGTTTCCTTCAGCGAGGTGTTCAGTTCCTCAGGGTACTGTGGCATCACAGATTCAGATCAGAGCAGGATGAGCCAGCCTCCCCAGCTTTATCCTCATGCAAGCCCATATCACACTGCATTTGTTGTATCTCTAATGTGGGAAGTGCAAAGATGTATGGCCAATTTCAAGAGGCACGCCTCCACTAGAGAGGAGAGTGGAGCTGTGGAGACTCCAGTCCCAGAGCAGCTGGTGTTGGTACATCGTTAAAAATTATGTTTTTAATAACCCATCCTTGTGGTATGTTGACCAAAGCATGCCAGAGGCTTTTAATTCAAGCCCTCAGAAAATTACTGTCCCAGGTGCCATAAAAATGGGAAAATCTGAGAGGAAGTCTAAAATAATGAAAAGAAAAAGAATGCGTAACTCCGCTGCTTACTTCTTTCCCTCTCCTCCTTCTCGCCAGATGCCCGTGAGTGCATCCTGTGCAGCGGAGATTACTGGTCCAATGATGCTCATGATACCTGTGTGCCAAAAATCATCGAGTTCCTGGCTTTTGAAGAGCCACTGGGAATCACACTCATCGCCATCTCTGCCTTTGGAGCTTTAGTAACAATTGCTGTTGGGGTAAGAATCCAACAACATTAGCCCCTTTTTTTGTCACGACAACAAAAAAAAGGGTTGTTCCCTTTTTTTGTGTGTGGAGAACATAAATGCCAGGCGTTGTTTTTCCATTTCTCCAGGTGGTGTTTGTTGTGTACATTGGTACCCCTCTGGTCAAAGCCAATGACGCTCTGCTGAGTTTCACACTGCTCTTCTCCCTGGTGGTGACCTTCCTCTGCTCCATTGTCTTTCTGGGGGAGCCGCAGGACTGGAGTTGCATGACCAGCCAAATAGCATTAGCTCTGGGCTTCGCGCTCTGCCTTTCCTCCATCATGGGTGGGCTTCAAGCACAAATTAATACATCCTTTCCTCACTATCACTTTTATGGATGATGAAACCAATTCTAAAGGGAACCTGTGCATTTACATGAGTCTTTCTTTGGTGCAGGTAAGGCAGCAGTGTTGATGATGAGAGCTCAGGCCTTGAAAAAGGCCCGAGCCAAAGCCAAAGCAGCTGCCAAAGCTGCAAAAGCTGCAGCTGAAGCAGCAGCTAGCAGCGGCAGTCCTGACGTGATCGTAACCAACGTGAACAACAACAACGACCCCAGTGCCTGTCCCGATCCTGAGGTGGACGCTCTCACCTGTGCCCACCAGAGGACAATAGCTGCTGTGGCAACAATAATACAGGTAAAAATATTTGTAAGAAAAAAAGGAACTAGATTGTTTGCATTTTGAAAAGCGAAGCATTGCATTTCAACCAGCTGTCAAATTTGACATCTGTCCCTGACCTCTGGATGTTTCCGACACCAGGTGAAGATCCTAAAATATCGCTGACATTATCCTCATTCTGTCCAGGCTGTAGCATGCACCGTGTGGCTCATCATCCTCCCTCCACACCCAGTCAAGAACACCTCGGCCCAGAATATAAAGATCATTCTTGAGTGTGACGAAGGCTCTGTGGTCTTCATCTGCTGCATCTTTGCGTATGACATCCTGCTGGCTCTGGTGGCGTTTATCTTTGCCTTCATAGCCCGCAAACTGGAGGACCACTTCAGGTAAGCAGCATAAATGTTTAACAGATGAAGATCCAAACTAAATGTGTCACTCTAATTGAGACCTATTGTAAGTTTACATTTTTTATTGTATTTTGATGTCCATAGAAATACATTAAAAACAAGGTCATTAAGAGGTCAACATTCACAACATTTTTTGTTTATGTATCCCCCAGTGAGGCCAAGTGTATGACATTCGGCATGCTGGTCTTCTTCATCGTTTGGATCTCCTTCGTCCCAGCTTACCTCAGCACACGTGGCAAGTTCATGGTTGCCGTCCAGATTTTTGCCATCCTGGCTTCCAGCTTCGGACTGCTTGCTTGCATCTTCCTCCCCAAGTGCTACATTCTTTTGGTCAAACCTGAACGCAACAAAGAAGAGATGATGAAGCCCCGTCCCAAACCTCGCGACGGTTCCTCCACTGGCACATCAGCCTCTCTCGCTACAACTGCCACGGAGGTCAATGCATCCACTGCTATTGATGAAAAAAGCTAGAATCGTCCACTAAAGAGAAAATAGTGTAGTTTTGGCACCAATTCGGAGAACAATTGATCCAATTACTCAACAATTTCTTGTCTTGTTACTCAATTTATCATTATTTTAGTCTATAATTAACAAATAAATTGCATATCACGTAAATTAGATTATTCGACTGATAGTTTGCAGTAGGGATAAGTTCAAAGAGGAAGAAACCACAAATAAAACTTTGCCCTGAAAAATGATTAAATATCCCAAATCATGCCTACAAAAGCTCAACTTTTTCAAATAATTTAGTCAATGTCCAATGTAAAACGAAGGATATCACTGACTTCACTTGCTTTAAAATGTGCATCTCAATCCAGTTTAAACAGATTTAACATTTTTCAGACTTTTACTGTCAAAGTTTAACTGTTTAACTGTAGTTATTTAATTAAAACAAAAGCCAATGTTTACCTCAGATACATCACTGCTGCATTTTTCATTTTGAGTCAGTTTAAAATGAATCAGTCCCTTTTTTATGTGCAAACATTTAACTTATGTTATTTCAGATAAAATACAAGCTATATTTGTATAAAGGTTTTGCATTGAGAACTTCTTTTTATCACAAAGGCCTGTGAATGTGACGTGAATTTATCATAACTCTGTTAACATTATCCAATAAACTAATAAATCTTATTACATTACATGTTTCTCTTCATAAAGGAATAAATAGCCATTTTCCCCCAACTTTGTGGTTATTTTAAACATCTATGGCTGAGAAGAGCAAATCATAGGTATACTTAATTTGTGCTAAATCGGTGACTAATGTGCAGGTCTAAATATTCCCCAGAGATTTAACCTTTATATTTGAATAATCAGTGGACCAGAATGTGAAAGGCATTATTTATAAAACTAAAGGGATGTTACTAACCTATCTCATCACCTTGAGGCATCTTTCAGCCTGTAACTTTGCATTTATGGCCCTCAGTTTCAGAAAAGTAGCCAACTAGACGGTAAACCCACTTAAACTTAAAGTAAAGAAAGAGATGTAGATTATATTCAGAAGTTTGTGAAAGGTAGAAAGAATTTTAAAAATGTATATGTCTGCATTTATGCACTTATCTGTTTTCATCAGGCTCCTCATGTCAGCTTTGAACTGGTAATATGACAATGTGGTATATCTGAAGCAAAAAATACCTGTGGTGCAGGTGTTTATGGGCAGTAATGCAATATGTTTGTAAGAATACTGTAATACGAGTAGAGCAGGTTCAAAGTATCTCAACGGTCCTTGGAAGTCTGTAACAAGAGCTGTTAGAGCTCTGTTAAAGCAGGCACATCAAAGATGAAATATGTCGATAATTTTAAAGGACCTTATTAACACTGCTTCTTCTATATTATCCTTAAAAATAATTATGTTTGTCTGGAAGAAAGTATATCAAGCATTTGAGTATAAAATCTTCTGCTGACTGGAGCGACCCAGCAGAGGGAGCCAGAGGAACCTGCGCTGGAGACATATGAAGCAGCATGATGGTGAGGTGGTTACTACTGCTGGCTCAAAGTGAGAAGGTTCCTGGTTTACATATCAGATGAAATCCTCCATGCATGAACTTTGTATGTTTTAACAGGGATAAAAGTTAAAAACTGGAGGAGTCAGTGAAGACGTGGCTTTCTGATGAACTGGAGATTTATCAATAGTGCACCAAGTCTACTGTCCAGTAATATCTAGGATAGACTTCATCTCTATTCATTCACGCAGGATGAAATATGGATGTTGTTTGGTTGCCTGATGTGCATCCTTCCTCCAGGATTCAAGACTGACAGAAGGGTGGATGGTGATGTGGTAGAATCTGCAGACATTTAAGCTTGGAAACAGATAAAAGCTTCAGAAAATGTGATTGTCACTAAAACTGTATTTTTCAGATTACTTTTATGAGTCACAGAAAAAAAATTATTCTACAATCGAAGGGACAATTGTCTAAGTCTAATGAAAAGATGACAAGATAAGACGAAATACGGACAGTGTTGTGGCACGTGCTTCGATGATTTTGTATTGCAAAGGAAAATAATGCAATTTTTGAGTTATTTTAGTATTTCCCATTATCACCACCCTCTTTTCTTTCTCTTTTTACTTTTCCAAAAGTGGGACTTTTGTGGTAGCTGTGAACTGTGTCCCATCAAAGCTGTCAGTGTGGATGGTGATAAATTCTCCTGGTGACAGAGCGGTGAAGGAATGTGTTTATAATTTATTGCCAGCTGACCAGAGTGGACAGGGGCACTGTTGCTAAATCAAGACAAAATGTGCACATGTGCATGCATGTGTGTTCAATTTACTTTGTGTTTGTCTGAGAGTATGTCAAATGTTAGTCCTAGCTCATGTATGCATGAACCAGGGCTAACATTTAAAAGTTAGTTTGAATTTGCCTTTAAAAAAAAAAAAATCTAAAGCAGTAAAGTGTGATTATAGTAAAAATAAGCTCTTTCATCACAAAAGAAAATGTAAAATGATTATTTTTAAAAGTGTCACATGCACCAATAGCCAAATAGGCATCAATCCGACCTGCTGACGCTTTAATCCCAAATACGTCTATGTGATTGCCTGATTTGAAAATAATAATTTTTCCTCACTAATGACTTGAAATTCTCTGGAAAGTTCAGTGAAAGCCTCACACCAAATTGTGTGTCTTGACCTTGCACAACTTTACAGGTTTTTTTGAAAGGCTTCAGCAAACTTTTAAGACTACAGCAGCCGTTACTCTTTAAAGCTGCGACTTGCTAGAAATCAGTTTAACACATTGATTTGATACAGGTTTAGCCATATTTAATAAACGTCCTGTATAGTGTCATATAGGGCCTGATTAAGTTTTGTATTATAAGTGACAGGTTAGTGTACCTTTAAGAGCGACTGCTGTGATGCATGGCACGAGTGTCGAGAACCTGGATGTGGAGTAAAAGCAATGACAACAGAGCTACACGGTTGGTTATTGAGTTATACAAATACAACGGGGTTACTCTTTTACCATTTACCCAGGTTTGGGACTGATATGAGAACAATGAGAGAAAGGTTGGGATCTCCTAGTGGGTGAATTACACACTCATGGGCCTCTTAATGAGGTACACCTGGCACACCTAATAAAGTGATCAGTGAGTGTTTGTAAGATTTTCTGATATTTAAAACTGAAACAAATATCCTATTTAATTTAATCGAGGAGAAACTTTCAATGAAACACAGAGTGCTACTTTTTTATATGAATGATATTTTACTTAATCACCTGCTCTCTGTTGCATAGATAAACCCTCCTGCCTTAATGTCTCAATTCATTCCTTTATCAAAGTCCGATGTCTTTTCTTGTTTCGTTTGTGTCATGAATAAATTAGAGTACAAACAGTTCTGCTTCTTCTCATGGTCCCTTTCTCACATAAACAATGTGTTTTGAGTGTGGTTCTGCCTCATTTCCTGCTTGTATTTTGGTAACAAAAGTGGTTTGGAGAGCAGTTGGGTGGGTGACCGAGTGGCTGTCCGATTGTGTATTGTGGGACCTCTGTCAGGTTGCAAGATGGTTGTGTCACAAGCACTATGGTTGTACCTCAGAGCAAACGGGCTGGCTTACCACCAACAGCTCCAGTTCCTGTCAAATAAACAGACACACAAACAAACAAAAAAACTGTAGATATGTGAGGAGAAAGAGAAATTAAAATAAAAGGAAAAATTCTATCCTATCAAATAAAAGAATGAAATATGGTCCAGAACTGGGAACATGTCTTCCAGTCTGGTAAATATGCTAAACTATTGTTGCTAGTAGTTACACTAATGTTATAATGCTAGTTGTTGCACAATGCCATTGCTGTACTATATTTTCTACATTCACTGTCATGACAACAAACAATATGTTGCCCCCATTTCATCTGGAGTGTAATACTTACATACTGTGCCTTTAAAGGAACTTGGAAACATTTATATCCTGCCTGATAAAATAAAATTTTAATCAGACTCATTTATCTGTTTATATTAGTTAAAACTACAAACATGTAGTCAAATGCACTGGTGGAAATACAAGACAGCAGCTTAATGATCCGTGTGATATTTAGATGGTGATTTTTGTGTCTACACATGAAGAGATGTTGTAGAAATCTCCTCACCCCAATCAGCCTATCAGAAGATTGTTTCTGAGCTGCTAAATAAATTCTTTATAAATGTAATAAGCCTTTCAGGCATCAACCATGTGTTCGTTCAGGTAAATGAACAACCCTAAGCATAAATCTTGGGATTAATAAAATCAAAATCTCACCTGTTTTACAAGAATAATAGGAGGAGAAACTGCCGGATTGATCTCAGATCAAGTTGGACAGAAATCTAACGAGAATGGATCGTGTGAAATTCTGACAGTCAAAATGGATGATAAAAACAGTTGGTAAACTGAGCTTGTTTTAATTAAATCATCTTTTCTGTGGTTGTTTGTAAACTTTAACAAAGGGAATATGGCAGTAAAACATAGGCAGATAGGTTAACTGCAAGCCAAGAGTAAGCAGGATGCTCTTCATGTTTTATGATAAGTAACAACACATCCAACACCTGAATCATATGTAATAAGTGCAAAGATAAAAGGACAAATACCTGTCTGACAGAAATACGGCCACCATGGCATTTCTCTGCAGTCCACCATGTTTCTTCAATCGTTTCTATCGAGGAAACGCTTTCTGTGTTACGCTCCTACAGCATTCAGTCTTGGCAGCAGACTTCTGGAGACAGACTTCATTTTTTTCCCTCGATGGTATTTGGTGTGATCTCAGTCAGTGGGCTCACTTCACTTCCAGTGACCGTTGTGTGTGTACAAAACTGATCACGTGCACTGAGTATACGTAAGAAGAGTCCATATATGTTACATAAGTATAATGGAGACAAGCAAAAAGTCCAACTGAACCATCTTCCTTAGCCCAAGTAAAATAACTGGATGTTTGTTTGTTTGTTTTTCATGGCGCTCCAGCCTTCACAGATGGCAGATATTTTTTGTAATAATCTCAGAAAACCTGTTTAATAATTCATGACTAGGATAAAAAAATATTTGTAACTAATAAAACAGAGCAGTTTTGGCAGAAAGCAACAAGGACAATGCTGTACTTTGAAAGCCTTCATCAGTAAATGTTTGTACCCCGCAATGACAGTTTGTTGCAACACAAAGTGGTGTTGAGCATATGTTGGCTGTGACACACATAATAAATGAACTGTCCATTCAGGCACAGAGGAAATGCAGGAAGAGCCAAAGGTGCTGTGTGTGTCTGAATGCCCTGAATGACTTGACACAAATTTGTACTAAACAGAAAAAGCTCGCTCGCTGAATAATGTTTCAGCTCAAGAAGGCATGTCAGGTATTTCCAGCATTTGATGGGAGGTGGAAATAATTTAAACCTGCCACCAAAATTTGTGCTGGAAAAATATGCTTGAGCATAATCAGCGAGACCACAGTCAGTAGATTAAAGATGCAAGGAATTACTTATTTATTTTACAAATAGACAGTGGTTGCTGCAAAATCATGTCAAATGCATGTGTGTTTTACAAACACGTCAGTTTAGAGATTTGAAGTATTTCATGTAGGCTGCAATATTATAATATACAGTATAATGTTTGTGTCAGCGTGTAAATATGTCTGTATAACTGTTAATTAGAAAATTTGATTTTACTTTTGGCAACACAGAAAGTGTCTACTTTTAGAAAGTAGTTTTTGTCAAAAGGTCCTAACGGATGTTGGAAACCTGGCACAGATTTACTCAGAACGACTCTAAAAGCAGACAGGATGAAACCTCATCCATGTAAGCTCAGATTTCACAGTACACCTTTGTTTAAATGCTATAAGTATACCAAATACTAATTATGCATGGCTCCATTCAACATTTGAGAAAGTTTACCCAGTATTACAGCAAAAACCACAAATGTTGGAGTAACAGTGTCCAAATTCTTTATCTTGGCTCAAGACTGCAAAATGGCTTGAAATTGGTTTTTGATAAAGATAAAGTCTCCACATTTCCACAAAGTACTTCTGACATTATGGGGCAAGAATGAAATGTTCTATCAGTATCTCTGTGTGTGTATGTGTGTGTGTGTGTGCGTGCGTAAGTGCATGTGTGCATGTGGAAAGTACATTTGCATACTTGGCTGTATCAGTTTGCCTCTAAGTGAAGGGTCAAGAAAAAGGCCTTGAATGACAGATTCTGTTCACGCTAGAATTTCCCATTAAGTGATGATGACGTTACAGAGAGCTCAGATCAGGTGATCTTTGCGTTAAGAATCATCTGAAACAGATCTTTCAGTTGTTGTGAAGTGTGCAGGCCTATATGAGCCCAGGAAATATGGACCATATCCCATTTTATCTGTGCACACAGCCTGTGCTCTGGACAGCATGCAACCTCATGGAGAAGGGCCCCCAAACTGCAAAGTACTCAAGCTGTGAAGCGTTCAAGGTCCTGTCCAGCTAACACAAACTACCACCATTACATCTAGTATTAGTTCTAATAAAAGTAGATGTGAAATAGTAGGATATCACTTATTTTCTTTTGCATCAATTTAATAGTGTGCAGGGAGAGGGAAATCTGATCAGCACATGTTTGTCAACATATATCGATGGTCGAAATGGAAAAGCTCCAACCTGAAAAACGCACTCTCCCGAGAGAACACAATGAAAACTTGTTTTCCTGAACAATTATATATTTTTTTATAAATACCTAATAAATGTTATGTTGTTTTTGGACAAGATTACGATACTTTGTGTTCGGAAGACCGACTTGGTATGAATTAGTTGCGAAGTGGCGATTAGAAAATTTTCCCTCCATTTTTTTGATCATTTTGCAGACATGAACTTTTGCATTTCAGCCATCAAAATGTAAATTTATTGATTTTTTTTTAAAGCACTTGATTTAAAAAAAAGTATTTGGTAGATATCTTCTGAGCTACACACAAGTTACTTTAATTAATTCCTGCAGTCGTCCTACTTATGTGAAAAATGCTGTGAGTGTTGTGATTTTAATAGACACCACGCAACCACGGAGCATGCAGCAAAATTCTCACAAATTTCATTTCCAAAATATCTGCAGATGACGCAGCACTGCCAGGGCCAAACTCAAACTTTATACCCAGACCCCAAAGATATGTCCAAGCTCTCTTTACAAAGCTAAATAATTCAGGCTGACACTCTATCACCGGTCAATTCACTTAACCTCAGAGGACACAAATCTCATCGCTCGTGTCTTCTCTTGGTTATATCAGACTAACTTCTAAGTTCCTCGTGTGTTTTACTGAACTTGTGTTGAGACAGAAATGAAAGGGAAGCACTGTCCCACTTCTCTCCTGCAGTTGTCTGCCCGAGAAGAATTAGCATTTCATCAGTATGCAATCCCTCTGCCCAATAAACAATGATTGAATGAGTGCATCTCCTGGGTAGCTCCACTCAGCTTCAATTACCCCTCTTTGCAGAATCCATCTTGGCATCTGGTGCACCTTTTCTCTGGCCCACTCAGACAGGTAATATATTTCACATGTGGTACTGGTTGCAAAAACCAAAAGGAGAATTTAAAGATTTTTCTGCTGAATAAAAAAAGTCAAGTATAATATTCCAAGCTAGACTCAAATTTGATGAAATTACTTTTTTTTTGTACAGAGTTTCTTTTATTTTGACAAAAGTGAAAGATTAAACTATTGTAAATATTCAACATACTGCATTGCTGTAGATATTTTAACATGTACTGCAGCCAAATGTCTTCTCTTTTTGTTTTTTTCTTTTTGCTGTTGTCATGAGTTTAAAGGTGTCAATCACATATTTCTTTAAGCCTAATGATAAATGAAACACTTTGTGTGTGTCATGTACATGTGTGTCTTAATAATTGTTATGAATTCCTTTATTTTAGCCACATGGACATACTGTGTACAGCTACAATATATGAAATGTTTATAAGTGTGTGTATATGTGTGTGTGAATGCATGCATTGTCGACACCCTGGCATGTGTGGCTCCCTACTTTTAGGTTAGGGCAGTTCATGACGAGACAAGGAAACCAGGATCCAGTTTCAGGCTTGATGAGGCTATAAGAGACCACAGAGCATGCCGCGCAGACAGAAGGACACACAGACAGAAAGAGGTTCAAAGAATTCAGAGGAGACGGAGCAACAAGATACAGAACGCAAGTGAAGGAGAGCTGCAGAAGAAGACTCAAAGTAGAGAAAAAGAGGAGCTGCTAACTTACTACGGGATCACCAAGAAACAGCAAGCTCTCCTGAGACATCATATCCTGAGAAGGAGTCAACTGTGAGTCTAAAAGGTGGAAAGGAACTTGGAAAAACTTGGAAAACCAGAGCTGCTCTTCTTCTCCTTGAACCCTGCCCTTGAGGAGAGTGGGCAACCTCTTGGGCCATGCTCGCCGCCCGGAGCAGCGGAGGTGGCGTTGGACACCAGCCACCTCACCTGCACCGGAAACAATCAGTGGCCTCTGTCAGTGGGGCAAAAGCCCACCGCAGCAACTCCCAGGATGGTAGGCGCAGTTCCTCCTCTGGAAAGAAGGTGGCACAGCAACGGCATAAAGCAGCACTCATCAGAGAGATGGAGACCAGCTGGTACCTGAAAATGTTTGGACTGGGCAAAGATGAGACGGTTGCATATAAGACTGGAATGCTCTACAGGTCAGTTTACGTGAAGCAGAGGTTAAATTTTGACCATGCAGACACACACTGTAGCACAAACAGTCTGAAAACTGGAGTCTTGTTGAAGCACTCAATCATTTTCCTTGATTGACACATTCCTCTGACAAGTTTTTGGAACACACACTCAGAAGAGTAAAGTGTGTTTTTGGTTTTCTACCATGATCTGTGATTTTTACATGAACATCAGACTATAAATAAGAATTATTTGCATGCATGACGCTGATAGATGATTCAGGAAATGTGGAGCTGGACCATCAGCGCGGTATGATGACAGTCCAAACCCCTCTGTCCAAACATTTCATTTGTGAGTCCTGCTGGTCATAATGACCACAGGATTACACTTGTGTCACCTGATCTGGCTGCAATGTAATAGCCAGCATCTGTCTTGCTGTGTTTAACTATGTTGACATCTTGGACCACCATGGTGACAAAACACATGGAGTCTGGGAGGAGTGTTTTAATTCTTGTGTGTGTGTGTGAATGACAGACAGCGTCGGGCAGTTGCGTCTTAATCAAGTTGATTATCCGTGCAGCAGGCGTTGGTAATGTTTCCTTCCCTCTCTCTGCCTGGCCTATTTTTTCTCACACATGAATGTTTTCTGTTTTGGGTTTCCCTCATCTGACCCCCTGAATTGTCTCGCTTCTCATTGCTCCGCTCTTCTTTCTTGTTGTCTAATGTCTTATTTGTTTGTGTCCCAGTCGAGTCGTTCACACTTAAAACTCCACACTCATCAGTCTGTTGTATTGCCTCATCCTTTCATCCTGCTTCCCCTTTTTCCTTGCCTTTCTTTTTATTGTCAAGCCACCATCCTGGTTTTTGGAAAGAATAAGAAGCAAAGACACAATCTCCTATATATTAATTGGAGTACAATAACATGACTTGTGTAATCTGAAATTCTGTGTTTGTTACAACCAGAAAAAGGAAACTTATCGCTACCATCCTTCAGTCTGGTGAACTAAAACAGGCTTGCTTGCTATCGCTAGGACAGACAGTTGTGCACAGTTCAAGAGCTTCTGCAGAGAAACACTTTATTTTGAATTATGCTGATCAGGGGTTTTAAGAAACGTTGCCACTTCCAGCCCTTTAAATATTTAAAGTGCATCATTTGTTGAAGAAGTAACAGAAGACACTTATAAAAAGCTTGTATAGTTACTGGATTGTTACTTGTTTATATTATCACAAAACCCTGCCATCATTATGTACATTTTGCCAAAACACACAATAAATACTAACAAGATGTAGTTTTAAACACAGATATTAAATATTATCCTAGAGTCTTCTTGCTGACATGTTGGTGGTTACGCACTTCACATGCTCTTCATTTGTAGGCTGGTAAAAATATGATGAGAGCTTCACAAGACAGGTGCAGCGGTACTGTGAAGATGTGTGCTTAGTGGGTATGCTTCCTAAGTGATGAGCTCAATGGACCTCCAATAAAAAGGGCTCCACCGTGTGAAGCAACACAAGATTAGCACGACCTTCACACTCTAACACATACTCTCTCACACGCAAAGCACCCAGCAGCCCTGATCATTTTGTCTGATCACCATGAGCCAATTATTGTGATGTGGATTCAGTCTTCCAATCGAAAGAACTACTTACAATCGGCTTTGACCTAGAAAACGACACGAGCATGAGTGAACCCCACCAAAAGTCCCTTGTCTTGCCAGATAGCAAACTCATGCCCCCCCAACCCCCCTCTCTCTTTCTCTCTCTGTTTCTATTACTCTCACTCTTTTCTCTCTCTCTCACACACATGCATGCCATCTTTGCAGTCTGAGCGCCTGACATGGATGAGAGGCAGACTGCAATGGCTGGACATCCTGTCTAATAACAAATGCAATAAATCATAACAATTTCTGCAATCTTTGGCTGTGGAGTGAATCTGCATAAAAACTGGGGCACAACACGACCGCAGAAATGCTGGTTCTTTATAACAGCTCTGTCCCTATAAACATGCACTATTCTACCAAACAAAACACACTGAACACTCATTCCTTTAGCACTGATGATGACAGACTTTTTTTTTTAACTTATTTTCTTTTATTTTCTATGGCAAAAGCATGCCTCTTGTATTCTAGGTGGACTTTTACAGTTTCGTGACAAATCTGTTACATTTACCATATTTTAGTGTTGTTTTGGGAGGAATGGGAAATCTCTTAATTTTTTTTTTTTTTTTGCTTTGTCTTATCTAGTTTAGTTTACTTAATCTTATAATGCATAGACATAACTAGAAATATCAGATTATACAATACTGTATTTTACATAGATGAAAATATGACCCACAATAAATGTGGTTTATGCTGATATTCACAATCAGCTGAACATCCATTAAAGTGAATATCAGTTACTATCTATTAAATGATCAGATGTCAACAGCTCAGCCAATCAAGACTAACGTCATGTTTTCTGCGTCTTGAAATAACTCCTTTGCTCACAACAGTAAACCAGTGAACAGCGGCTCCAGGAATCAAAGTCTTAGTTGCATTTTTAATTACAGAGTGGAGTGAAAAATGTACCTGGTATTTGAACAAGCTGGCCCAGTTTTCCAACAACGAGTGTGGGATACAACATCATAGGTGACTGAAGCAGAAATTCAATACACTCACACTGTAACTGCAAACTCTGACGTGTGCCAGCAATTACTTAATTACACAGTCTGGGAGAGCCGGAGTGCAAAGTGATACGCTTCGGTACAAATAAATGGGCTAAACACGTAAGGCCGTAACACATTGATCAATCTGAGGTTTCTCATGTTGTGTGGCTCTCCTGGACATAGCCAATTCTCCAACAATGTGTCTACTGAAAGCTCAAACCTAATATCCTGGATGCTTGCAAACCTTTTTGAAATCAAAATCCTCCAAGACAGACTTATTTTTTCATTTGACCCATACTCTCAGTGGTCAAAGTGGTCTGTTGGGTCTCCCTGCTTGTATTTGCCCAGTTTCCAGTTGGCCAACCGATCACTGGAGCCAACAGTATCATCCCTCTACTCTGTCCAGGTACTGGGATTACATTTCCTGATACTATTGGAACCAGGTGTGGCAACGGTGTAGTAACATGATTCTGCTGCTTGGAGTTTGATGAAGCACTAGGATGATGCCAAGATTAGCAGGTTTGATTCACGCAGCAGCCTTTGTGAGTCATATATCTGTCTCTTGGTGCTGCCATCTTTCATGACAAAACCAAACAATGAATACAGCTGAAGTATCTTATTTTATTTTAATTTGTTTTTATGTTTCCTCGCTGATTAAAAGGAGAAAAGAAAGGAGGCCTTAAGGCATCTGAAGTGGCAATTACCCAATACTGCGCTTGGAGTATTGTTCCTATGAAGTGTGTAATATAATATTTTGTGCCTCACTCTGCTCTCATTCCTCAGCATTAATCCAGATTTTCAATGTTAATAACAATGGGATTTACTGGATAATGTAGGCCAACACACTGGTGTTAAACAGAAGCAGAACAGTCCCTCAGGGCTGGAGACTGATCACTGACATAATTATTGTTGCCATAGAGTCAGATGGCATGGAAAGAGCTTTCCTGCTCATCTTAACAGCAAAGCAATATGGCTTTATTTGCCACAGAGACTAAAACTCCTCTACACTATCCTACCTCTTAAAACTTAATTCGTTGCAAAGCTTTGCTGCAGTTTTTGTTCTGTTTGTAACATGCTTTGAACAGCGGCTAATTTACGTTATACAGGGATTTACTCTGCAGGGGGACCACATGTGGGGGGTGGTGGGGGAGAGAGAAGAGCACGGCTAATTAGTCTCAAGGAAGGAGAAGCTGATTGTAAAAGTTGAAAGTAAAAAAAAAAAAAAGGAGTGAAATACAAGGTTAAATGAAACAAGACAGAGAATATTAATAGAAATACTAGCTAGAAATGAGGTCCAAACCTGTAGGACAGTTCTTTTTGCCTCTTCCTCTCTGCCCTGCCTCTGTGGTGCATGTGCTGGTGATTCACCTTCCCAAATGATGTGTAGCTCAAAGGAGGCTCCTCTGAACACAAGGGGCCGAGATGAGAGCGAGGAGAAAACAGGGAAAAAAAGGGAAGCAAAAAAATCTTAGTGAGACACAGAAAGGAAACAAAAGGTTTAGGTCAGATGGACACGATTACAATTATCTAAACATGTAAAAGAATATTTCCGACATTGCCAAAGGCTTTCACAAAGAGGACTGTTTTAAGGAGGAATTGTGCGCTGGCGTTCAAGGGGCAGAGCGTTCCTTAAAAAGGGGCTTTAATGGAGTCTTCCTTTGTCACCAGCTGACCTGGGAATAGTCAGAAAGGCACCATCTGCAGATCTCAGAACTGGGTTTTGTGAAAACAGAGAGCACTCTCCGTTTGCCCTGCTGATACAAAAGTTTTCCACATTTGAATTTAACACTGAAGCATGTAGAGGCTCCATGTGTATGGATCCAGGGTCTATAAATACATCATAAACACACTCAGGCATTGCATAAGCTCAGCTGACATTCCTGCTGCCTGGCAGGATCAGTTTTTCCACCGACCCTGCTGGAATATGGACACAGCTGCCCCTCCAGCAAGCTCTCTGACCAATTCTGTGTGTTTGGATGAGTTTGCACGCACTCTCACCTTTGCAAGGGTAGACTGTTATATTTTTATATTAAGTCAGGTGCAGCAAAGCGGCCAATTTTGGATTATAACCAGGGTCATTTTGGAAAAAATGCTGATATATATATATATATATATATATATATATATATATATATATATATATATATATATATATATATATATATA
>JAOWBL010000005.1:14173590-14204552 GCA_028564865.1 Zenarchopterus dispar | reverse complement strand
CTGTGTGTGTGTGTGTGTGTATATATATATATATATATATATATATATATATATATCTACATATATATATATATATATATATATATATATATATATATATATATGCAGACACAATAAAACTACAACCTTGTGGTTTAGAGTTGTACTTAAATGAAAGTAAGTTGGACTAAACATGGCAAGAAAGGTCATGTGTCTGAAGACACCTTTGTGCTCAGTTTATAAAACCATTTAAACTACAAAAAACAGCTCACCTGTCTCTTTCTCTTATCTTTTGATATTAACAACCCATACTGCTTGTGACAGTAAGACCCCCACCCTCAAAGAAGATGAGTCTCAGCTTCCAGCTGAAAGATGGCGTAGATGAAAGGCCATGAGACAGTCTTTATCTTCACCAGCCATCTCAAAGCGAAACAAATGGTTGAAATCCAATGCTCCTCTGAGAACAATGACAGCCTCTAAATGATCCTGAGAGGATCATTTAGAGGCTGGATCATGATCCTGTCGCGAATGGTCTTTGTATGAATGGAGAAGTGGGTGGATGTACGTCAGTGGCATGCAAACTCAAGAAAAAATGTATTTCAACTTTTTTATTGATATGCTGTCATGTGTTTATGGCAGTTTGACAGTTGTTAAGGATGGATCTTGATATTCAGATATTATATGTTACAGAAGTAAGGGAGTTGTTTTGTTTTCAGTGTTATAGCCCTTTCAGACACAAAATCTGGTTTCGCAGCATAACAGAAGGAAGGAAAAGTGACCATTCAGACAAGCCTTTAAATAACATTAAATTAACTTCAGCCAGTAATCAGACTCATTTGTGTAAAACAAGATATTTAAAACCACCCAAACTCTTTGTCCTTCTGAACTGACTGGCTGCTCCAAACACTTGTGTCTTCAATGCTAATGTATGAATCACTTGAGATTTACTTGTGTTGATGCCTGCATGGAGCATTTCCACAGTTTTTTTATAGTAGATGACAGCCGCGGCGTCACTAATAGGAAGAGAAATTTCTTCGCTGGCAAAAGCAGGCAACAGTCCTTTGATTGTGTCGTCTTTCCAGTGATCGAGAACGCTGATGAGCTGTCTGGCCAAGTGCTCGACATAACACTATACAACATTATTTGGATGTTGCGTGGTGACTTTTAATTTATTTTAAATTTTTTACCATACCATGAGGTGAAGACTGGATATACATGCTGCTGTGATTCAGACATGTTTGAAAGGATTTTTAACCAGTAATCACATTAGATGGGCTCGTGGTCCTTTTGGTGTTTTGGACACATTCAGATAGACCCTGTTTGCACTGAATTAAAGGATTTTCCCTCTGTCTTAAAGAGGAATGAGTTGTGTGCTGCAAATACAGTTGGATATAACCACAGAGTTAAATGTTGTGTGATTTAGCTCATGTGTCAGAAAAGAGAGCCGTTAAAACATTTTTATAAGTGTTTAGCCATGTCACGTAAGACAGTGATTAATCAGCAGTTTGTTACCACCTTATCTTATTCTGGTGTAGATGTGGTTTTATTTTAGTGGGTAACGTTGACACTATGAGTGGAGGTGGCAGCTGGGTCTGGCATCTTTCTACCGTCTCACACCTCAGTGATCAGCTATAGATGGAAACACTGACTTTTTATGTTAAGCTAAGTGTCTTCTGTTCATTTATCACTGCTGAAAAGTAAAACAGATGTTATTTGATGCTCAGTGGAGGAGATTAAAACAATATCATTTGTAAGAGAACTATTGACTTTCATTTTCCTGATATGTCACATTTTAAACACTATAAATCAAACTGATTCATGTAGTCTCACAAATCATTTTACAGGCAATGTAGGGACCCTTGGGAGAGGGGGATGGATGAGTTTTGGTTGAACTCTGCACATGCATACAACACAATCTGCCGTTGACATGTTGACACGTTTGTGATTATGAGGCCAAGACTCATGGCTATAATGTGCTTACAGCTGTGCTTCCTTGACCTATGGCCCACCCTGGTGCAGTGAACTTTATGCTTTAACGTCAAAAAAGATCAAGCTATGAATAGCCGGGAGTAATGTGTGACATTCAGTTGGTATCATAGACCTATTTGCCAGGATGCCCTGCTAATATTGAAAACTGCATCCTGCACCATCACCAAGATGACTTTTCCCTTTATTCAAATTTAAATTTAATGGTGCTTTGGAAATTCTGTAGTACTTCTATAATTTATGCAAAGTAATCTGTGCAAGACACGAAGCACTGGAGATGTATAGATGTCCATTTCTCAGACTCTTCTGAAAATAGACGTGTTGTAAATCAGTGTTTTTCATAGACTGGGCATAGTTTTAAGAGCATAACATACAGATGTGGTCTCTGCCTTGTTGTTCAAACAATTTTGGGTCATACAAAGCACATCTATACTGAAAAATATGTCATCTTTGTTTAGTAAATTGTGACGTGAAGAACTGAAATGTAGACATGCAACATGGCAGGATGATGCTAGTATATTAAACCTTGTTCTTCCTCACGTCTCCATAAACAAAGAAAACAGCAACACACATAGACACAAACAAAACTTAAAATGGGAGAGAAAAATAATTTTCTAGGACCTGACTATCCAAGGTTTGGCCCTTTGAAAGTTTTAGCACAATGTTGGTTTCAGATTGAGAATAATGACCACAATATAAATAACGCTATTAAAATGTTTTTAAATAGTTTTGCAGTGAGTTTCTTAAATGTATGTTTTTCTTTACATGTCGTCCACGAAACTTTGAGTATGCAACAAATCCGATTCTGCAGCAGCAAAAGCGACTCCCTGCAGATGTGAACACAGACTAAGTCCATGTGTTTGGGAACAGCTCTGTCCTGCAGGCAGGAGAAGGGATCCTCAGGGCCATTTGGAGAGCGAGCATCCCTGATGGTGGTCTGTCAGCTAACATCAGCACACATGTAGAAGACCGATAGACAAGGACATATATACCCCACAATATGTTCGACACCGCAGTTTAGACTTATCTGGGATTTGGGTTTATATATTTAATTCTCAGTGACATTACCACGGGAAATCAACAAAAATGTGATTAAAGACCGTTCAAATAGAAATATGGTATTCATTTAACGTGCTAAAGTTTCTGCAATACTCCTAATTTAATGAAAAAAGTCATTTATTAATAAGACACAAAGTTTAGTTGACAAACTTCCTAGTATTTTTAACAAAATGACTTTTTTCCCATTGTTTAAAGTTAACAAATATAACAACTCAAAGCGGAAGATCTTATTTGACAGATTTCCCACATTGTAAACACTTTTGTCTTTTGGTAATCTAAAAGTCCTTCTGTTTTCTTTTTTCATGCCATTGCTCTGCAAAAGGCTTCTAGTTCACTGGTCGTCTAACTGCGCCGCGCTTTGATAAGGTGTAGGTAAGGGATCAAAAATGAATTTCAAAGGCCACAATTCACTGTTTAAAAGGGTCCATGAAGAGACAAACTTTGGCCATGAAGAGACAAAGTTTCTGTCTCTTTTGAAGTAGCGCATTGTGGCCTTTGAAATTCATTTTTGATCATTATACTCTTTTAGGTACCGTTAACTTTTCATCCTCAACTTTTTCTTTTCTGGATGATGTTAAACTTGTTTTCAGAATTTGCTGGTAATTACATAAAGGGGATACGTCTGACATTTCTGTCAAACTGCAGGTTCGGCTATAAAAGGGAACTTAAAAGCAGTAAATTCTTTGTTTCAACAATTAGACTTAATACAAATTGTCTTGACTTCCTACCCTGTGCACCCCTCCGTCACATCCACATTTCATTTCTAGAATCCAGGACACTGCATCAGGGCTGCACGGCCACACTTTATTAGGTATGCCAGGTGTGCCTATTAAGGTAGCCGGTGAGTGTGCGGCGCAGCAGGTGCACATACTGTGGTCTGCCAGTCAGGTAATCAACAATCCAGGACATAAGGGGGTGGCATCCATCTGCATCGCTGTCAGATTCTCAACAAGCAGAGCTGGCCTGATGGTCTTGAATGCAGTGGAGAAGTCAAAAACATGACCCTCGCAGTGCTGACTGGCTTTTTTAGATTGGTGCAGACACAAGTAAGGAGGGGGACTTTGACACACTCAGCTCCTAGACTGGGCTCTCAGAGGTCCGACTATGGGCCGGAGCTGATCCAGGATGAGTCTCTCCAGGGTCCTCGTGATGTGCGTGGGCCAAGCTTTGCAGAGCTGAGTACTTGACAATTATTTTTCTTTCTTGTTCAACAGAAAAGAGTGATAGTTCAAAAATTGCTCTTTTTTTAAAATTTTTTTATTTTTTTGACTCTTTATACCTGTCTGCTGGTGACCAAATTAAATCCTGGGTAGTCCAGTTACTCTTGGATATTTCAAATTATTCCCATGGAAAATTTCTAAATGGGAGTGGCATCAATTCTCCAGCTTAACTTCCCATGTAAATGTCCTGGAAATTTTCCTTCCCTCTGCAACCTTAAACACAAAACACTGCTGCACTTTGTGAAACTTCAGTTAACCCTTGTTTGACTGTCAGTAAGTGGAGATCTTTACTGTTTTATACGATAGAGCGCTGTGGTCCAGACAGCCCTCTCTCCACTGCCCCAACCCTTCTTAATTCATCTTTTACTGTAGCATGCACACACTATATCTCCAGTGTCACTCTCTATTACATGGACTACATGGAGTTATTATTTCAGCGAACATGGAGGTAAGCACTTTTTAAATTGAAACATGATTGATCTTGATCCAAGTATCGATTCTGAATTGACTTGTGAAACCAAGAATCTTGTGTAGTGAGACTTTTCATGGTGGATTCAGTATATAATGTGTGGGCTTTTGCTGACAAAGCTCACAACCCATCCCTACACACACACACACACATGCGGGTGCAAAAGTAGGACACAGTCACTGCCTTGTGCTCAGAGTTAGGAGTGTGCTCAGGGCATCTGCTGGGAGAAAAACAAAACAGAGCTGATAATCAGGAAAATAGTGAAAAGATTTCTGAACATATTTGCAACCTCACTAACACATCAATGAATGATTTAGATATTTCAAACCCACAAGATATTGTTTTAGGCCAAACCAGCAGCTAATGTAAGTCACTTTGACAGTAATTCAGTGAGATGGTTGGTTCCAAAGATTTCACACAATTATACAGTGAATATGTGGTGATAGAGCAGAGGCATTTCTGACCTGAAAGCTGAATCTGTTTGAGTTTAATTCAACCGCAAGAGCAAAACCAGAAATCTGAAGCTGTAATAGCAATAAGTTGACATAGTGTCGTATAGATAAAATACATCCCACAGTGTGTTTAGTCTCACATCACTTGTAGTGAGGACTGTCACATTCCCAGAGTGGTTTAAGGGAAAACTAAGTAAAATAATTTTTAATCTGTTTTACCTTTTTTTTCATAGATATTAAAACAGAAAGGCACCAAGATTTCAGAGAGAGCAG
Organism: Zenarchopterus dispar; assembly: GCA_028564865.1. Classification (NCBI taxonomy): domain Eukaryota; kingdom Metazoa; phylum Chordata; class Actinopteri; order Beloniformes; family Zenarchopteridae; genus Zenarchopterus; species Zenarchopterus dispar. The sequence continues at coordinate 14,199,114 of JAOWBL010000005.1, read as the reverse complement.
AAAGCAACAGTGCAAATAGATCATCTCTAATTATTAAAAATGTACCACTAACCTAACCACAGAAAAAGAACAAAAAAAAAAATGACAAAGAAACTCTTTAATTTGAAACATAAACATAAGAAAAGGGTGTCAAGACATTAAATAAATAAACAAAGAAAGATAAGAGTGGTTCTCACAGGAAAAAAAAAGGGAAACAGCCTAATGCCAAGTCATTGTGTTAAGTCAGAAAAATGGCCAAAAATCCAGAAAACTCCATCCCTCATTGCAGGGACCCAGGTGAGTGCCATTGACCACAGGTACCACAACCAACTGGCAGGAGAGAAGCAGTATCACCTGAAAACATATTGGCATGAGGAATGTAACACATAAACAACATCAGTCTTTCAAGCAGCATTAAAATAATCTTCTTTTTTTACACAATGAGACACAATGAGAACACAGGAAGAATACATTTGTCTTATATTCAGGTTTTCTCACTGTGTACAATGTGCCTCAGCGTCTCAACCTCCTTCACACACAACTCCACCTTAAATCAGTTTGAATATCAGATTAGCCCGTGCTCTTTAGTTGAGTCACAGCCACCATTTCAACAGGTTTACTTGTAAACAAGAGCACCTGTGTGTTTGTTTTCAGGACAAGTTTGATCCAGCTGCCAAGACGTTTGACAGTAACTGATAGAAAATTATGGATAGCACAGTTTCCCATCACTCACACACAGTCAAGTGTGCTTGTGTGTGATGTAGTGAGTTGAGCCTAACACTACCTTCTAACCACAGTCCACTTCCACTCAGCACATTTCCACCCTTCATTAAAGGCAGAAGGATTTAAAGCCCTACTCCAGTTTCTCGTGTGGAATTGGTTGGGAGTCTGTGGTTCCCCGGAGAGCACAATGATATTGATCTTGAATGAGCTGCTTTCCCATTAAGTGCAGACTGATCTGGAGCTGTGTGCACAGAAAGCTGAGAAATAGTGTAGAGGTGGAAATACCACGAAACATTTGATTTGGAAAGGACTGAAAATAAATGCTCATTTTGAAGTTGATGCCAGCAACAGGGGCGTATTTACCGGTGTGCTGTATCACGTTTTCTTGTAACAACGCTGCGTTTGGCAAGTGAGGAAACCAGCTTTGAGAGGAGCATGTTTTCACCCTGACGCTTGTTACAGCTACAACATGACAGACAGATTCAGAGACATCTTCAGTGTAAGCCCTCTGCTACTACAAATATGAAACCTCAAAAACCTGTTTCTGCTGATCACGTTATCGCTTCCAAGAAAGGATTATCTGATGCAAATATAAATTTGGGGAGTTTTGTTAGTGCATGTGTTTAGACAGCTTTAGACATCAGTGAAAGTGATTTCAGCTTTATTTCTCATCAAACAGTAAATTATGACATTTGAAGTACATATTGCAATATATGATGAACGAGAATACAAGTGGTGAGGAAAGATGATGGGAAACCCAAGGGCACATGCACGGAGTAACTAGACAGAAAACGAAGCCACAGCGCACCGACCTCAGAGCACGTGAGGCTACGTAAGGTGTGAGAGTGTTGCGTGATGATTTTCATTTCAGCTCTGATGTTGACCAAGTAGAGCGTGGACTCAGTCTGTGAGGCACGCAGCTCTCAGCTGCCGCTCCAGCTGCTCTGCAGACACGGCTACAGTTTTGATGCGCTGCCTGTTTGTCTCATGTGAGGTAAATTATCAGGCAACTGGGTTACACACCAAAGTATTTGTTGATCATCATGTTGACGTCACCAGATGCACCTATACACCTTCACCCGTCAGTTCAGTGTGATACACGGATATGGGCTATTAAAACCAGTGGTATGTCTGCACCGCAGCAACGCTGCAACAGAAAACCTGGTGGCACACAGACACACACACGCGCACACACACACACACACACACACACACAAGACAGCAGGTCAGTGATGCATATAAAACGCTCCCTCTACAAAGCTGGTGTGAAGCTGGCCCAGAGGCGCTGGTGACACTCTGGGTCTGTTTTCACAACATTTGATTGCAGATGTTAAGCAGGTGTATTTATTTATTTGTATTTAGCATCTTCAGCTGTAAAGACTAAAGCACTAGGCAGTAAAATCACTGACATGATGGTTCTTAAAGAACAAACAAACAAAAAAAATAAATGGATTTCTCACCCCAAGATGTCTGAAATAGCTTGTTAAAATTCTCCTTCCTGGATATTTCTTGATCTTGTTTCTGTGGAGGACCGACTGATTGAGGACTGGATTCTGGTTCTGGTATTTGGTTACCGATTGATTATTGGTGTCACAGCTCTTCTACTGTATGGGTCAAGAATAGTGGACCAACAACTGTTTAAAATCCCTCAGGGGGTTTTGAAGCTGTCTTTTATTCATTATTTCAAACGCTGTGTGCCACTTCTTGATTCAGAACCTCCTCCTTCTGCTTCAGAAGTTGTTTTTGAGGAAGAAGAGCAATGATAGCAACAGGGTGAGCTTGACATTTCCATGACATTCACGTTCACATCTCATGGCTTGTAAACTGCTGCCACCGAAGTCTTCGTATGCACATCCTCGTGAATCACCTGGTAAATTTAATGCATCTGGGGCGATAATTGGAACAAAACAAACAAATGAAAGCAGGATTAGGTTGTTTTCTATCTATTTGTTTAGCCCTCATAATTTCATTGTCTTTATTTTCTCCACGCTTTCACGTAGAAACACAGCAGTGCTGACATTTACCTCACATGATCTAATCTATGTGAGTGTGCACATTCACACACACACAAAAGGTAAATGAGAGTGTTGAGAGACCCTGCAGCAAAATGCTCCATTTGCCTCTATTTGACACCCCTGTAGAGACACACACACATATTCACTTAGGTGTGCTTCAACAATCACATGGATGCATTAATTCTCCTCTCAGTCCAATTTTTTATTTCTTTATTTTTTTGTTGTTGTTGTCATTTTCATTCTTCCGATTCAAATCACTCTGCACATCTCCCATCTCATCATCCGTCCTCTTCCTGGCTTTGATCTGTGGCTTCCCATGGACGTTGTATGAACAGTGAGAAACATATTTATGTGAGCAGATGCATATGTCTCTGACTTGTTTGAGGAGCTTTTGCAGCAGAGTTTAGTTGTTGCATACAAAGTCTGTTATTACAAATAGCAGTGGTTCAAACTTTTTTCAGCTGTCAAATACAACATGTGTGTGTACAGCAGATATTATCAAAACAAAGGTCAGACATTTGTAGAAGTGCTTACAGTAAACAGTACAGATGCAAATGACAAACATAATGTACTTGCATGTAAATTTAGTGAGTATCCTTTACCGCATATATGTTACTATGGAAAGTATTAAACTTTTAGGATTATCTATTTACTTGAGCATGGAATCGGAGTTAGGGGTTTTTCACATCAATACGATGACAGCCAGGCGTGACTGGACACCCTGTTTGATTTAAAAAATGCAGATCTATCAATTTTTGATCGTTGGACTCCTCTGGAGTGATAAAACAACAAAAATCACTTTAAAGGAAAGTTTACAAAGGAAGCCAGGGTAGCTTCCAAGCCACTAAAGGTCTTTTATTTGAATGTTCCTGTTATGCGAAGTTCTTCTTGGATTAAATGCAAAGTGTTGTATTTTGACTGATAAACAAACAAACAAACACTTAACTTAAGCTTAAGAACCACATCCTTTGTGTTAACAGTGGTAGTATCTTTATGGCTGGGGTCTCTTTTTGCAGTATCTCGACTGAAACAACTTCCCGTCACGTATGGACAACGAACTAGCCCTTTAACCTGATCTCAGTTCAAAAGGCAAACAGGTTGTTATGCAGAAGAGGAAAGTCAGTGGTTGGTAATGAGAAAGTCAAAGTGCTGAGCACAACTCGTAACAAATGTCTTGTAAGGACTTGAAACAAGAAGTTTATATGAGGAAACCCACCAACATCCCAGATGTCATTAACTTCTCCAAACGGAGAAATGAGTCAAAATCCTGCTGCGCTCGCTTGATCAAATGAATGTATCTGCTGAGGTATTTAATAGGGTTAGCAGGCACTGCAGATATTTTTACATCAAAACGGGTTGGTACACACGGTTTTAGAGACTGATGTTGAGTCTCTTTTTGTCCAGAAAGATTAAAAAAAAATTTTTTTTTTAATTTTGATTTATCTAAATCCAATTTTCTAACGTACTTTTAGGATTTGTTTGACACAAACTTCCAAGCACCACTTTATTGTAATAAATGTGACTGTACTGGTTCAAGAAAAAAGATGGGAGAGAATAAGAGTAAGAAAGCGTGAGAGGAGGAGAGAGACAGGTGGAGTGACAGCTAAATAGGAAGCAACAGAAAACCAAAGGAGGGAGGGAGGGAGGGAGAGAAAGCTGTGTTGCACCACATGTCTCTCAGTTCCCTGAAGGTGCGCTGTCTGTAAGGGAGCCGTCCTGCTGAGAGAATCAACAACAAGACGAAGCCAGCGAGCGCTGAGCATCTGAACATCAGGCGCAGGAGAAACACCAGAGCTGGAAGAACAGAGGAGAAGAGAGGGGAGAAAGAAGGGGAAACTGGGGCGCACGCATATTAGTGACACATTCACATCGTCAGGAACGGAGGAGAGGGAGAAGACGGAGAAAGTGCTGATGGCAGAAGTGTGGTGGTGCTCCCACCCACGACCTGAGAGTGACTACCCCCCCGTTACCTCCTTCGGCTGCGTCCTGTCTCCTTATCCGTTTTCTGACCCTGTCCCCTCCTCCCTCACCCTCCTCCCACCCCCCCCTCTCTCACATGCCATCGCTTGTGGACCGTTTCCACAGTCAGACAAGGGAGAGAGCAGCGGCTGTATCGCATCTCTGCGTCTCTCAGCGTGTCTTTCCTTCCTCTGCCATCCATCTGCACTCTCTCCACCTCCTCTGATTTAAACTCTGCAGCTAAAATCCTTTTGGGAGAAAAAAAATACATCCTCAAGCTCGGCATCTGAGGGAAGACTCAACAGAAAAGAAGACCATTAAGGGAATAAATTGGAGATCTTGCTAAGAACTGAAGAGTCTTTGTTCTTTGTAGGGTTTTGATGACTGACTTGCTCTGCAGTTTCTTCCCTATAAAGGAAGAGTAGAAACGGGAGACTTGATGTGAGCACAGGGAATAAAAAAAAGAGGAAAACCTCCTGCAAGTTTACTCTGCTTCAAAGAACAAAGCGACTCACGTGAAGATGAAGAACTCTGAGCTGAACAAATGAAGACTTGATCCACTTACAAGACATCTGAAAACAACTTCAAAGGGAACAGGAGGACTCAAACACACAACCGGAGCAAAAGAGGAGAGACTTTCATCCAAGAGATTTTAAGACTTCAGGCTTCTCTCTTAGTCTCTCTGTCACTCTGCAGCTTTCCTCTAAGCCTCAGGTTGTGCCACCTCCCGTCAAGCTCAGCCATGCAGGTGTCCATCGCCTGTACGGACCACAACCTGAAGAGAGGAAATGGGGACCACAGCAAGCAGAGCGCCACCAGCCCCAACGTGGTGAACCAAGCCAGGGCCAAGTTCCGCACTGTGGCCATCATCGCTCGCAGCTTCGGCTCCTTCACTCCACGCCACATCTCGCTCAAAGAGTCAACGGGGAAACACACGGGCATGAAGTACAGGTGTGTGAGCGTCACAGTTAGGAGCGTGTGTGTGTGTACATAAGGTGGTGCATCCAGTGACTGTGGCGAGAGCAGCTTTGGTGCATTTCTCTCCACCACCTTCACTCTCATGTTTTCTGTCCCCACTGTCTCTGTTTATTCTTCTTCTTTTATGTCTCTGTTTATTTTCTTCTTTTATGTCTCTGTTTATTCTTCTTCTTTTATCCACTGCAGTCTAACTCCATCACGGATACCGATGTGGAGCTTTTTAAATAAAGGCTCAAAATTTAAAATTGCTGCAGTTTCTGGGATCCTCAATCATTGCATGCCTGCTGTCTTTTAAAATCACAACATGTCAACGTTTTACATTACGTTACGTTACACTTTGTAAATTTTAACATGTTACATTACATAAAAATGTCACAAAAGGGGAGAGGATGGAAGGATATAATTAAGACTCACACCACTGAGAAAAGTTCAAACGCCAGCCGACCCAGTGATTTCTCGTTTTACTGCTTCGCTGTCTGTTGGTCAGGGTTGGAGTTAAACTAGAGGTGTTAGGATTAGATATTCATAGATATGAGGTTTGGGTTAGGGATAAAAATCACATCACTTTATTTTTTCAATTAATAGATGATTACAAGAAGGAATCATTTCAAATGACCACTACCCTGATTTAAAAAAAAGAAGAAGAAACTTTCTCTTCTTTTAGCGCAACACCATTTATTTGACGAGCATCTATGAATGACACATTTTCTGGTCTGGGCTGTTTAATCATACTTTTTATTTCAGATGATACATTGAGCATAATTTTAATCCTAATTATGGCAACTAAGCATAAGCATTTTACAAAAGTTTGAAGACCCATGGAGCCAATGTTAAAATATTTTCCTCTTCCAACTCTTATAAACCTCTTATACCGAGGCCTTTCCAATAATTTAGGATTATTCGTAAACTTATTAGAAGGTCTTATTATCCTACAACACTGATTAAAAAGCTCTTTCATGCTTTGCAGTGATCCAGTTATCTGTAAGATTTTCTTGAGTCAAGGGAAGTGCTCAGCATAAATGATTTGTTTTATATGTCATGTTACTTTGATAAAGTTTGCTTTAACCTGGTATCTTATGTAAAATATGATTTCAACATTATCACATTGATTTGCCTTCCTGGTTTGTATTTAAACTTCAGAAATGTCCATCTTTCTATGTTAAAACCTCTTTTTTTCTAGCAGATCATCTGATTCTCAGACAGGTAGCCAGGTCACTCATTTCTACTTCAAAATAAAGAGTCATGTGACTTTTGTTGGTATCCTATTGTGTCATTTCATAAAGCCACCGTCCCCACTGCCATCTGAAGCACCTTCTGCCAAAATCCTTTTTTTATTTCTTCTGTGAACTCACTCTACACATCACAAACCTGGTCTGCAGCCTCCAGCCTGATCACTGAGTCGCCACAGGCAAAGCAGGAGTTTAGTGGCGCTTCTTCCATGTTTACTGTTCTCTGTTCTGCTTGTCATGCCTTTTTACTTTTTCACCCCGCTTCTCGCATATACTTTCTTATGTGAATCTTAGACCTCCTCCTCTCCGCTGTCTGCCTCACATGTACTGAAACTCCAATGTTTTCAGATGCTTTGAATGGAAAAGCACTTTTCTCTTCCTCTGCTTCTCTCCCACACACCTAAACACCTTTTCTACCTCTCTCTGTGGCGCGGTGAGACAGCTCTGCAGTGTGGGCAGAGCGTCTGAGTCGGATTTGACCTCAGCAGCGCTGCGGCTCGGTTGACTTGTGTTTTTGACTCTTATAGCCTCAAGCTGTGAATCTTACGTAAAATTCAGTTCCCTGTTCCTTTTTTCCCCCGATCTCTACAGATAGCCATGAAATCAGACTTGAGTGTGTGGGTCAGGGCATCTACAAAGATGTCGGTTTTGTGTCTGAATCTGTGCGCGGGTATGAGACGGTGACAGACTGCAGGCTCAAGGTTGTGCCATGATGGAGTCAGTGTTCTGGATGAAATGATTTTATTTACACTAATTGTGGCTCACCTAAATCTGGTAGTACCTTTGATGCGTTAGGTACATTTAACTCTCATTAATTGTTCACTGAAGCCAAGTCAAAAGTTGGTAAATGATAAAATGTGGTCATTTGATATGTTGTCTGAGAAGAAATGATCCGCTGATATAAAATCGTTTTACTCTGCGGGGACTTTTCATTTAGAGTTCAAATCTTAAACAAAAAACATGCTAGATTCAATTTTTGGCACATTACATATTGAATTTTTGTCTGCTTTTGACTTTAAAACCAAAAAAAGGTTGATCAAGTGTTTGTAATTTGTGGCACCTCATCAAGCAGCCTACACCATCATTTTTTTGGTCTACATTGGCTGGTGCTTTTATGGCACTGTTAGCGGCTGGACTTACGTTATGCACCGTCTAGACTCTGAGGGAGTCTAGACGGTGCATAATGAAAGGAAGCTGTGAAATGGCCTGACCTGTAATAGGAGCAGGGGAGCAGTGGAGCAGCGAGCAGGCTTTGGTTCGACGCTCGTCACTCTGCATCATGGATCAGAACAGTGAAGACAGCAAATACCAATGATTTAGTAAAGTTTTAAAAGCTACACCTATGCTCATGAAGTCACAAGTGACACCATTTTTACAAGATTGCCAAACATGGCAACACACTGCTATGCTGACTAAAATGGATGTTATACTTCATTTCTGTTTCACCAGATTAGACAGCGTTCCACTAAAATAATTTAGAAAAAAAGATTGTTAAAAAAGTTGATTTCTGCGATTTACAGGTTTCTGATGGCACTCTAGTGTATAAAAACAATACATCTAATTCTCTTTTATCTATAGACCCTAAAGTTGGTCAAATATTGACCATTTTTTTGTAGCCTAGAAATCTAGACGTACCACTGGCATATTTAAATTTGCTTTGCAGGTACGTCTGGATACCATCTGTTGGAGCTCATTAAATATGCTCAAAAGTCTTGGGGAGTCAGTCAGTCGGTCGGTCCTTGTACGTAGAGAGAGTCTCTGGGTGGGCTTAACATGACGATGACAGAATAGCATCATAATCTGGATGTAAACAGTGTAGTTGGTTGAAGCTGAGGATTAACAAACGCTTACATCAGCTTCAGCACCAACTTTTAAAGATTCACTTTTTCTTCAAATCTTGAACAGAAGACGGCAGTCAAATCATTCTCAGGTCGATGTTTTTGCTTTTTTGCCAGCAGGCTATGGCAAAAGTTGAATTTACTTTTCTACACAACACGCTCTCCTGTCGACTCTTTCCCTTCTCTCTGAATACGTCACCTTGTTTGTTGCTCTGATTGGTCGTGGCGCTAACAAACTGTGTGCAATGGCAGTTTGATGAGTAACCACTGGATGTGAAGATCCTAGGGACTGTTTTCGGACCCTACATCTTTCTAGATGTGGGTCTGATCTAACAGGATACTGTTCCTGCAGTTATTTCCCAGATCTTTTGTTGTCAAATGGAAAGTTGAACAACATCTCAGGCCTTTAGGGCTCTTCCTAGAAACAAACTGATTCGGTTTAGACACAGTCAAGAAGTTGGTCCCTGAGCTGTGGTCGTAAACTCTTCTGTGTTGAGTTTCCACAACAAACATGTCTGAGTGGTTTGAATGCTGGTGCACTAAAGAAAGCACTAATACTTAAAAGCAATTCAGTTTCTTGTTTGAACCTGTCTGCCCCCCTGGGGTCCTCATATGAGGAGTTTGGAAGTCGCCTTCGTGTCTGTGTGGGTTTTCTCAGGGTGCTCTGTTTCATCCTACAGTTTGATGACATGCACTCTGAGTTAATTACTGAGTCTAAACTTAGTATAAGTACAAGTGTGAGTGATGGCCCTGCGATGGAAGAGGTGAACTTCAGAGGCTTAAACCATCAAGATTTGTGACTGCCAGCAAGAAAGAAATCTTTAGTATCTTCCTCCTCATAGTGTTAGATTGAATATTGATCAACCTGCCATGCAAAAACATAAAGCCGACAATGGATCTGACAATTCAGTGAGGTGAGTAATTACAGCTACTTTAAATCACTTTTGGTCATTGATCACTTTGTGAAATATTGTTCACAACATTTTTCTTCATAATATGATGTAAACTGAAACAGTAGAGGTTGTAAACACGGTTGTTGAGTCATTGATTTGGTGGATAGTAGATGTACAGGGCTGTGCAAATGTTTTTTAGGCATCAGGCTGCTCTGAAAAATAAGTATATGAAACTTTTAATCACCTAACTTCATTCAAATACAGTGCTCACTCACCTTCTGCTCAGGGATACTTACTTTTACTTGTTGTTATTACTTTAGAGTTAAGTCTAGGGGTTTATTTGTAAAACTTTGGAATAAACCTCCATATTCTGCGTTAAAATATAAATTGAGCCATACAGCTACAAGAATAAACGCTTACATGCACATCTGCCAACAACACCCTACCGAAGCTCACCACATGCCGGTACAGTCTTCCTGTCAAATTGTCATTAAATGTTCAGTAGGCGGAGGACGGTGAATATTACATCTGACAATAGATGAGGGAGGGATGGCTAGAGTTTCTACTCAGGGAGAACAATAAGCATGTAGCTGCAGAGAGAAGAGAGGCGCGTGAAAATAGAAGAGGACGATGGCACATTGCATCAAGCCCTCTGGGAGGGACCTTACGGGATGATTCCCTGCCTTCCTGTCCCTCATCTCTCTCTCGTTCGCTCTATTCATCTGTCTGTCTTTCTTTTAGTTTCAGAACATGAACCCAGGGTTGCACACCATCTGCTCTGGCACGGCAGTACAGGCACTAGCGTGAGAAAAATGAGGATGCGTTGGCTTCTCCGTGTGTATCTGTGATTGTGAGGTCTGTGTGCAGAACCTAACAACATATGGAGGTAACGACGATGGGTTGGATTTTAACTGCTATTCCAGCTTAAACACAAATTTAGTAGTTACTGGGCATGAATATATTTTATGATAGCTGGTAAAGACAAAAAACAGCACATAACAGCTTTAATTTGTCTGTTTTAAACACAATGTCCACAAACTTCTGGCAGGTGAATACCGGCAGATGTCCGAAGTGATGAAGTACTTTCAGAGGGACATCAGTCCATCAGCAGTCTTCCAACACTTCCCATTTTAGGTATTGATTGATGTAATTTTTTTTTACTGGTGTCTTGTGCAGGCTGGTTGGAGTCAAAGTAATTTAAACTTTGATATGTCCAGACACCCTGGTCCTGCGATAGACTGGCACCTTCTCTAGAGAGTACCTCTGTCTTTCACCTGTAATGAGCTGGGTTAGCCTCCCAAAGACTCCCGTCACCCTGCACAGAAATAAGCAGGCATGGAAAATGGATGGATGGATGGATGGATGTCCAGATATGGCAGAGCAGCAAAGTAGTTCACACCTGGGGGAAGTAGATGCACAGCTGGACATTTGAATTCAGTTCATCCAATATGGACTTTGGGTACATTTAGAGGCTTGCCCTTTGCTTTTTTATCCAACAGTAGGTTAAGATGTCCATTGGGTGCATAGCAAAAATGAATCTGCCATGACCCATGACAATGATGGTTGGTAGTAAGAACTCACAAAACTGATTATGTTCTCCTCTACGATCAAAATCAGGCTCATTTACACAGGTGGAGAGAAGAAACAGGTGAGATACTATGTGATTCTTGGCTGTGCTTGCACAATCTTGTCAAACATAGACTAAAACAAAATGTAACTTGCATCTGAACAAATGATCAATCTTAGCTTGTTAAAGAGGGTGAAATCTCTAAAGGGCATGGTAAAATATTTATCGTATTGCACATTACGGCCCATCTCATGGAGCGTTCAGACAAAGCCTCGACCTCCGTTGTAATTAAAGACAGACGGGACTCTCACAAGCTTTAGCCCCTGGCTCAAACTGCTCTGTCAAGTCATAAATTTTAGCTTATGATGCTCAAGAGGTTGTTGGATTCATTAATGATTAAAGAAAGACGATGAAGAAACAATTCATTACTGAATTCATCCATCTTTAATACTGTTCAGATTTTGATCCTGCCATACGAGCAACAAAATATACTGCTGAAAAAAAGTATAAGTTTACATCTGGAATTTTAATTAACTCTAATAAGAGAAGCCTTTTTGAACCAGTGATGAAGCTTATTGAGCAGAATTAGCCTAAAATGAGCTCTTTAGCTCATTTTGTGCAAACTCTGGTCACTGTACAAAAAGGAGCTTTGGTTTAAAAGCCAAGCTGCCACCTACCTGAATAGTTAGTGTGTCTATGAGCCCACTGACAGATGTGCGTAAATACACACAGGTAAACACAGAAGTGTCTCCCAGGTTAATGCATTTATTTTATTTCCACTGCTTTGTCGGTAAGAGAAAGGAAACAATCAAAACTCGCCAGCGAGAAAAGAGTTAAGTCCTGATGATGCTTCAGCATGTGCTGTAATGCAGAAACATGAAGGCTTAGTGAAAACTGGGCTGGCTTTTTCATGAGCTAATTCACACACTGTTAATTTGGCAGAAGGGGGTTGCTGTCAGCTCAGCTACTGTATTTTTCATGCTGAGAATACGCACAGCGTCACGGTGTAAAAGACCAGATTTAGCAACTGCTGCAAATGTTTTTGTATATCTTATGGCTCAGATTTAACAAGTTGCAAAATGAGAATGATGATGATGATGATGATGATTATGATGATGATGATGATGATTATTATTATTATTATTATTATTATTATTATTATTATTATTATTATTATTATTATTATTATTATTATTATTATTATGTTTAAAGTAAGACAGAGCTCTTGATGGGGCTCCAGAACATTGAATAACAAAAACTCAAAAGCCCAAACCAACACATGTATTAGTGCTTGTTGCTATGGCAATTGTGCCTTCGGTTTTGTAGTGTCAACCCTTAATTTTGAACGTGTTTAAAGACTCACACAGTATCTTTGTGGGGATTCTTTCCCCTAAACTTAACCATGACAGCTGAGTCCTGAACCCCAACTCCTTCCCTAATTTCAGTGGCCAACTATATGAAGTCCTGCCTCTTAATGTCCACAAAAGTAGTCACAAGTGAGTTTTGAGTGACGTTTCCACACAGATGAAGAACACCTATTGAAGTTTTCGAAACTCTCAAGTGAGTTATTAATACGTTCAGTGTTCACAAGCAGCAGAAACAACAGAAACAGTACAGAAATAATTGTGAAGGTTTATAAGTTGAGCAACATCCACTTTCTTCCACTATGTCCAGATGAGTTTCGGGGGGGGGGGGGGGGTCCTCGAGAAAACAAACTGGCAAGTTCAATTTTGGGTTTGGATACAGCAAAACCAATGATGAAGAAATACATACACAATTACTCAAATAGGACACATAAGTACACCCTATAATTGTAAGTATATGTGTCATATCACATGAGAATCTGTGCTGAATTTTATGGCATTTTAACCGTATGAATACTTGTGCTATCAATCTGTTTCATTTTTTTGCCTCTTAAATCCTTTCAAATAAAACTTTAACATGTCAAATTCTGAATACAAATGTATTTTTTAATCTAACTGCCAAGCCTTCCCCTCGAAGAAGCTGATACTGTGAATAATGTTGCTGTGAGCTGTTTTGGGGTCTGGATGCAGATGAGTCATGTCCAGACTGAGGTGCTCCAGTTGCTCCAAATCACTCATTAAGTGTCCAGGAGGACCCAAGTTTCTGATGAACTCTGTTTCAGATGTTGTTTGTTGTGTTCAGTGTCACGGAGGTGTACGTGATGTTAATGTTGCAAAGCAGTGATGTAGTTGCCCTGTACCCAATTTCTGCTTAAATTTGTTAAATTTATGTTTTCTGTCAAGAGCTGCAGCTGCCACAGTATTTATGGGAGTTTTGTGCTTGGCTCCTTGTAATTTTGTCAGCCATAAATTATCTGGAGAAACCAAAACTTAATTTGAATACTAGAGTATTTTCTTCTTCCTAACTTGTACAGCAGGCTACAAAAAAGCTACAGTGCAGCAGATGACATCTCTCTGAATACATCACCCTGTTCGTTGCATCTTTGAATGCACTTGGGGAATAAAGAGATTTTCAGAATGAGGACCATCATAAATAATGTGGGAAAAGTGACTGGTTTAACGTGACATGTTTCTGTCAAATCAAAGATCTGGGTAGGCTTTGTCTGAGCCTGTGTAGCGACTCGTGACATGTGACGGTGGTAAACTGCGTACTTGAATGTGTCGTGAGTGCTCCGATCTGACCTCCCTTTTCTCCTTATAAATCAACATGCTCATGATTTTTGTCTGCAAACACCAAATGTGTCATTTTTAATCACCAAAGACAGAATCTTGCAACTCACTAGAAGAAATACAAAATAAATACAAAGATATAGAAGAAAGTGGAAATATTAAGACGAAGATCCCGCTCAAAACTTTTTTCCCCCTAAACTTTATTCAACAAAGGGTGTGTACAGTCCCAATCAGGATGTACAACACAGAAGCAAATATCCTCTACAAACACAAAGAAATAAAAATCAAATGATAGAGTTTTATTGCAGTTATTCACAAGTAAAATCCAAATGTCTATATCGATGACATTCACTTATCCCCTGAATTCATTGCAGGGCACTTTTGTGTTCAGACCATGATGAAAATATGGACACAAGTGTCCCAGGCCACCTTCAAATGTGTTCTGAGAGATGGTATTTAAATTCATCCTAAAATGTTTTCAGACCTACTCTTAATGTTGACCTGTTGTGATCAGAGATCCTTGGTTGCATCATCAGAATGAGCTCATCGAATGTGATGTCATGTACAATTTAAAATGTTTTTTATGAGTGAAATAACATTAAAATTTAAAAAAGAAAAGAACAAAAAAAATTGTTTCAGAACCCACATTGAAAACTGAAAGAAGAAAAGCTACTGGCTGTGCAAGTTTTATTTGTGTTTACAGCTCTGTTGACCCCCATTTGTTTTGGATCATCTCATGAGCGCACTCTTGGCTACTGGAAGTCCTAAGAGTGAAACGACTCTCTGGTAACAGTAGTGTGTGTTTGGCTGCTGAGTTTTGTTATCTGGCAAAAACAAAAGTCACCATTTTCAAAGAGTGTAGAGCTTCCTGATTAGTAAATCCAGCAAAACTTCAGCATCGGCTGCACAGGACTTTGGACCTGAACTCTAACAGCACTATTTCTATTTAGTGATTTTTTTTTTTTTAAAGGCATAAACTTTGACAGGATAAATCAATATGTTAGCTTGAGAACATCAACATTAAAGTGACAACCAGTCAATTAATATCTAAAGTTTAGAAATAGTCCTTTGAAGGGATGTAGGGATGATTAAGGCATCACAAGAAAGCAAAGACTGTGTTAGTGCATGAATGAGCTGTGGGGAGATTAAGAAACTGTGATTGTTGTTGGTTGGCTGTGAACTGTGGGTGTCCTTCAAGACAGAGATAGCATTTTTAATTACAGTGGTGGGTCTGCAGCTGAAGCCAGCACTGACCTACAAGCCTCTATCTCTTATGTGACAGCTCTTTATAAACGCGGTACCCCTCTGTGCATACGAACGTGACACGCTACATGGTCCATGGCACCTAGTTCTGACTTGATCTAAACAAAATACTATTTGAGCTGATTGGTCAGTCACTTCACTCCCAAAAGCTTTCTTCTATCAGTCTTAATCCTTCATTATTTTGTTGTTTAGTTTTGCAGCTGCACTTTTGCTTGGCTGCAGCAGCAAATATGAATCCTGTACTTTTCTGCAAAATTCAAGATAAGATATTCAAAATGAAATGTGTTTTTCTCTTGGTTACACTGAATGAATAATCATGGGGCGATTTAAGAATAATCAGGTCGGTTTGGAGGCTGCAGCTGGATCTGAACCGCTCTTGAGTCGACTCCTGTTGAAGATTGTTGAATTTTACAGACGGCGAGTGGAGGATTCTCCGAGCAGATGTTTTCAGGCAAACTGAGCAGGCTCGCTGTCACTTTTACACCTGCGCTGGGATGTATGACAAACACATATTTTTTGAGCTCCTCCTTCTCCCCAACTGTTTAAAAAATTCACCGTTGAAAACGACATCCAACAAGCAGACAGCAGTCTGCAAGCAGCCAGTACAGCCCCACCACACCTCAGCCAGCAATCTCAGCATCCAAACAGCCGCGCCACCATCGAAACAACAGGCCCATCAGACCCACCGCTGTGCTTGCGACAGCCGATTCCCTCGGGATGCCTGTCTCTGTCACACCACATCTCCTGACAGCACATTTACTAGATTTGCCAGGATCAACTGATTCTTCTCCCGCCGGCTAGAGGTTTTACATTTAGACAAGCTGCTCTTAATTCCTGGCAACTTTTCAGGTGTTACCTCTGCACAATGCAGCAACAAGTCAAATAATGAATACTCTACTTTCTTTTAAAATAGATCTAATGCATAATGCAGATGGCAGACATATTTGCATGCACTTCAGTATTTAACAAGTCTCCATAAATGTAAGAGAATCACTTTTTTTTTGGAGTCAGTCAAAGGAGACCAGGTGTTGTCAACACTCTTTCTCCTGGATGACCCACTTGTTTGGGGATGTTTTCATGTATTCAGTATATGAATTTTCATAGTTTAATATTCTTTTTTTTAAAAAAAAAATCAAGATAAAAAGGAAGCCCCAGGGTTCCTTCTGTATATAACTCCCTGAGGCAAAATGGTATATTTTCAAACGAGACGTCACTACAGCAGAATCTCATTTACTCAGATTGTGATTTTATTTTATTTTTTTAATTACCACAGCAAACATCAGCTGGACCAGAAACAGTTTATAACTTGGACTACTCTCTGCTGCTAGATGTGATCAAGGAGAATTTTCTTTATAAATAAGGGCCATTAGATGTGCGATTTCTTTTGAACCATCTTGAATCTGGCTTATGACCATAAAATGTATTCTCAGAATGTTTTTAAAAAAATAAATGCTCATATTTAAAGGTTTATGTTTTGCAGACACCAAAATCACATGCAAATAGATGAAAAGAGGGTATTTGCATGCATCACTAACATTAAAAAAAAGCCTTCACAGCAGTTAAGAAATTTTTATTGGCATCACAGACTCTGAAAAAGCTTGTGACTCTGGTAAGCCTTTTATTTCTTTATAACCTTCATATTCTTTATTGTCTTAAAACATCTGTGGTTTTAAGGGTTCATTATGGCTGAAATGAACTATTACCGTAATTGTCAGTATGTGCTCCATATGGCTGCAGCTGCATGCAGAGCCTCCTTTCAGCTGCTCAGCATTGCCTCTGTGATCTGCAGTGAAGAATAATTTGTTTCGTGCATATCTACACAGTAAAGGCCAAATGCTTTGGTTTTCAAGTTATTCCTTCCTCAAATTATTTTACACAAATAAGAAAAACAAAATGACCTGAAGATGATCTAACAAGCACCCTCTGTCAGTGAGAACATAACCTGACACCTCGACAAAGATAAAATAGGAGTCGTTTTTGGTTTTTATCATTACTGATGATTCACGAGCACCAAAGAAGAGCTGGTGCTCTCTCTAGTGAGTATCTGGGATTTAGTCATCAAAAATGTGTAATGTGATAATCCTAAAACACAGAGATGGATGAGGCTGGTTCTCTGTGTAATCGGAAGAGAAAGTGCCTACTTTAAAATTTGACATCCAGCTCTTTTATTACCAAAGCGAAGCTAAGCAAGTTTCTAATAGGGATAAAACTAAAGCCATAAAAAAAGCCATAATAGCTGATATATGAAAGACATTTTTACTGCTGTTGGAAAATCTCTCACGCTGTATGAAATTTGTTGCCATTGTTTCGTCTGTGGGCAAACTGAAGTACTTAAACCATTTGTATTTCTATCCAGCACATCTTTATTTCTTCTGTTTCTTTCTCTCTTGCAAAATCTTGGTAAAATCTTAATAACAAAAATATCTCTCTTATTTTTTTGCTGAGTGAGATTAAAACTGTAAAAAGAAAAAAAATCAAAGATAATCAGTGTTTAGACTGAAACAAGATGGCATGTCTTGAACTCTTTTGTATAATATAATAATAACACCCAGCTTGACAAAGTTACCGCTCGCTGCTGACACACTTCTTTCTGTCGTCAGCATAATTTACCAGGTCAGATGTTCTGCTGACACATTGACAGCCGAATCATGGGGAACTGCTATAACTATGTTATGACCAAAAATAGGACCGGTTCATAGACCGCGAAATAAATCTGGCAAAGGTATCACCAGTGAGTTTAGGAAAATCCTCAGCTTTACCTGTTCATAACCCACATACTTGTGTGTCTACGGCCAGTTTTTGATGCTTAAAGAATCTTGCTAAGTTGAGGGTTCATCGAGTATATTACTGCACACACATCTACGTTTCTTTTCGTTCCGCTTTACATCCGTCCTCAGATTATATCCGTTCACACCCTCATTCTCTCTTTTCTGTCTTTCTTTATTCATCCCTCCTCTCTTTTTCATTTCCATTTCCTTCCCTCTGCAGAGAGCCGTGGTGGAGAGCAGTCTGCTAAGCTCATTTCCTCCATGTCATAGAAAATCCCCTAACAGTGCCTCGAGGGTGATGTCATGTTTTTCTGCATTGTGTACTGACATATAAGTGTAACATGCATTCACGTGTCTAACTCCAGACGTGTTTCACAGGAATATGTCTCACATACACATTTTTTTTTTCAATGAGCTGAATGTGGAGGAAGAGAATTTGACTCTCTGAAACTCACCATGTGTGAACATACTTACACACTTTACAGTGTTGGAGGTCTCACTGAGGAGCAAAGTTTTTGATCATCGGAACAGTGAAGAAAAATGTCAAACCTTCATTAGCTCTTTCTTCACTGTTGAGCTTTCATATGACAACAGTTTCAATCATAAAATCAAAATCACATATTAACATCATGAAATGGACAATTTTCATACTTTTTCCAGCTCAAATGATTATTGATTTAGAAACAAATCTGCAGATTAGTCAATAATGAAAGCATGCTAGCCTACTGAGAAGCTTTGAGAACATAAATTAGCTCCCATCCTACACAACTACGATCCAGAAAAAAAAAATGATGCCTGCGTTTATGTTTGTAGTCATCACAGATACTCCACTTTGAATAACAGCTGAGACATTTGGATCAAGCATTAAGGCGCCACAGGGATCGCATCTTGCTTGCTGCAGAACAAATTTGTGAGCCTGCGTGTGCTTTCAACAAAACACATCATAATTTGCAACCTGCAACATTAAAAAGCTGCAAAGCTCCACGGAAACAATCAAAGAACAATCATTTCATTTATGCATAGTGGAAAATTATTTGCAGATGTAGCAACACCAGCTCTTGATAAAATCAAAACACACAAACCCTCAGTGTGTGTGTGTGTGTTGTATCTTTATGAAGGCCATGCAATTGTAAATGACTTCAGTCTCCATGGTGATATGAATGACTTCAGAAGCTGCAAGGTTTGTTTGTAAGAGGCTTGAGTTGGTGGAGGTTTTGGACTGTTTTTGAAAGTAGCTTTTGGTTTGTACAAACTGTGTTGCTCAGTGTGGTAACATCAGTCCATGAAGTAAATCGTTTTATTCTTATTTATTTATTTTTTTTTGTAGCTCTAGTGGCCTTTTATTGACAGTGTGGAGGCAGGAAAGGTGCTTAATGAGAGTAGGAAAAGATAAGTGGCAAAGGGTCACAGACTGGGACTCCAACCTGGATCACTGGCAGGAGGACTCAAACCTCTCTGTGTGAGGCGCCTGATTATCGCGTTGAGCTAAACAGCGTCCTAGTTTTAGTTTTGGAAATGTACACGCTGAATCGTGTTCAAACTCCAGTTTCTAGTTACTGGGAGAGTTGCTAATATTACAGATCACAAATCTGCCCATTTCTTCCCATTTTACTTTTGCTCTCCTTCACAGAAACTCGTTGACACTAATCAGAAATTCACACACTTGCGTGAATTGAAAACCATCCCTGTATGAGAAACTTGAGGAAGATAATGGTGAAGAGTGGGTTGAGACACACTGAGAGAACATAGAGAGGGTGTGATGAGTGAAACAGGGTGAGAGGAATTGATTGAAGAATGGAAGGAGCTGTTTTAACAGGTAATCAATCAAACTGAGTGATACACTCCCTCATCTAATTCTTTAATATGACTTAGATGGATTTCTGCTCCTTCTGTTCCTCTTTTTCCAAGCTGGGTTTTCCATGTGCCAACATCCGAGCCCACAGAACATGACGATGCAGAAAATCCTGATCTCTAATGTTGACTCTACTAATCAGTAGGCCTTTTCTTGATGGAAGACATGTGTTTACCCTCTCTGCCTGTACTTTTCTCATCTCCAATGAGAGCTTCTGATTAGCAATGCAATAAAAGCAGATGTACTGTATTTTAAACCCTTATCCATAAAAATTTTAAAATTGATTCTGGATGTTTGTAGGGATGACAAACTAATGAAAAACTCTTCAAATTAAGATTCAGTCCCAAAACTCCTTAGTGTGATTTTAAGGCTCATTATTCATACTTTTTTTTGCATCACTTTATTGGCTTCGTATGGATTCAGCTGGACTCAGATTACATTGGCAAACATTTAATGCCCAATGGTTGAGTTTTTATGAGCCATCTCTTGGTAATAAATTATGCAAAAACGCAATAAAAATTTGGTTCTGTTTATTAAAGTGATCATTAAATTCAGCACTATCGCACTACAGTTAAAATATTAATGAATTATGTTGATCCAAGGGGATTGAGGTATTTTTTCCTAATGTCCCTAAAGTGTAAAGCGTTTGT
Organism: Zenarchopterus dispar; assembly: GCA_028564865.1. Classification (NCBI taxonomy): domain Eukaryota; kingdom Metazoa; phylum Chordata; class Actinopteri; order Beloniformes; family Zenarchopteridae; genus Zenarchopterus; species Zenarchopterus dispar. The sequence goes on along the minus strand of JAOWBL010000005.1, from coordinate 14,178,746 downwards.
CTTTCTGTCTGTGTGCGTTCACCTCTTCATCCTCCCATCATGGAACCAGCTCTGTGTCGGCGGGATTTGACAGCGAGTGCAGCTTGTTTCTCTTCCCAGGAACATGTGATTAGTTCTGCATATATCTACATGACAACACAGTGAAGCTTCGGTAATTGCTGCTTTAGTGATTGACCCCCTTCCCCTCCTCTCTTTGTATTGTTCCTCTGCAATTATCGGCTTTTCTGTGTTTCCCTCCCTTTCCTCCACTTGTTCATTGCTGTCACAACGGGTTGAAGTTGTGCACTTCATTGTCGTTGCATGTACAAAAGCATTCTCGATGGGTTTTTGTTTCACATAAGAACAGAAATCAAAACAGAAACGGAGCTCAATGGAGATTAGATTTTAATAATGTGATTTTGCGAGTTAAATGAGTTATTAAGAAAATAAGTGAACAAAAGTTTGGGGTTCAGTACAGCTCAGACAGCAGCAAAACAATATTCTCTTAGTATCACTTAGCAAGCACTTCTTATTTAAAGTGTAATTTATCACTTGAGAACCTAATAAAGATCTGACATGCACACCTGGCAGATACAAATACTCTGAGGAATTTAAGTTCACACAAACCCTACACTGAGAGCATCGATGCCCATCTTTGTGTCAACAAAATTTACTACCTGAATGTAATTAAACCGTAGACCTGCTTCCTCTGGGTAGCCGCAGGTGCAGTTGCATAGAGTGGCAAAAATTCAACCGCTCAACTGCATCCATTAGATGGAGAAACACTGTAATGCTATAGGTGTGAATTATATTGTCATAAAGGACAAAGCTCTTGACATGATATACTTTGATACCCAGCATAATGATGCAACATCACCTAGTGATGGTATTCACCTTTTTAAAAAAAGTTTTAAAGAGAATATATGTTTTAGTGTCTACTTGGGTGAGTGAACTGTCTCAATCCAATAACCTTTAACTTAGTAAAATCCTCTCAGCTATTTGGATGTGTCTTAGTTTGTTAATGTGCAATTCTTGGCATAGTTGCTCAGATTTGCAGGGTTTTGTGAGATCACAGACCCATTTCAGAGTAGAGCTATCCACTTTCCTTATTTTAAAGTCTTTCCAGTTGTTTTCATAAGGCTGCAATTTTTAATTTTTTTATATACCTCAGAAATAGTTAATGCTAATTTTTTGCTAGTTTAAAATAAGATCCCAGTGAAGATGTGGAGTGGAGCGCCTCACTCCACAGTCGTAGCAGATACCATAAACAGAGCTGTAAAGACTTGATGAAAAAAAGAAACTTTTGTTCTAAATGTTTTTGACATTTTGGCAAAAAAAAAAAAAAAATACCAGTGGCTGCATTGCTGATTGTTCCAGGTGGGAGTTGGACTCCCATCACCGATTCTGTGAATAACTTTTATGGACAGAATTTCCAGGGGTGACCCAGGTTGCACAGGGAGTCCAGTTTTTTTGGCCTCAGGCTTGCATCTCTTCCTTTTGCAGATGATGTGGAGTTTTTTTGTATCATCAAGCTGCAATCTTCAGCCTGTGATGAAATTGATAAAGAGCAAAATGCCTTCCCTGGGTTTGGAGTAAGTCACTGCAACAAGTGGAGGAGATCTGGAAGAATAGCAGATATCTGTACCTGCTTGTTGTGGTGAAAGTAGAGCGGAGTAAGAAAGCAAAGCTCACTGCTTAATGATAAATCTATCTTTCTACCTTCATCTACAGTCAAAAACTTTGGGTAGTGACTGAAAAAAATGAGATTGTAGCTTTAAGAAGCTGAAATGAGTTTACTCTGTTGTGTGCCTGTACTCTCCCTGAGAGACAAGGTGAGAAGCTCAAGAATGTGGAGGGGACATATCTGGTACACCTTTACATTTAGGGGTTAAAATTGTTTGGGTGTCTAGTTAGGATGCACCCTGGACACCTCTCTGAGGAAGTCTTTGGGTGGAGGGTCCAGGAAATGCTGCAAAGATTACTCAGCTCTCAACTGGTTTGTGAATTCCTCAGCAAAGACCTGAAGGACGTGAATTGGAAAAGGAGATTTGGTCCTTCTTACGTCAGCTCCTGTCCCCAAACTCGAATAAATGAAAGTAAATGAGTAGATGGGTGCGAGGATGGGAAAGATGTTTTACTGAGTTTTATTAAGACATCCGGATATTTTGTCAGCTTGTGAAAAATAGTTGTGAAAATATCCCTTAAAAGAAAAATGTCAGTGGCTCGTTCCAGAAACGAACAGCATGACAAACATCATCTTTTGAATATTCTAACAAGGCCAGTGTACATAATTTATAATTCCTCAAACATCAATCACCATATTTTATCTCAAGACAGCTGCATTTCGTTAGAGGATAAAATAATATCACACGATAAACACTTCCAGAAACCATAAAAGTGAATCCATATGATGCTTGTTCTTTAGTTTCTCTGTTTCACAACAAAAATTTAAAAATAAATTGAAAATCAGCAGTTTTTGTCTTTTGTTTCTCTCCTACAACCACAACATAAAAGCACAGGGAATGGGATTTATTTATTTATTTTGGTCTGATTAAAAAATAAAGCGAGACAAGGGAAGCAGAAACTTAGTCAAGCTCTTTTAATCTATCTTTTGAGAGTGATTTTATTTAATACTGCCAAAATGAGGAAGCAGACATTTGATTTCAGTGGGGCAAGTTAAGCTGTTAAAAAATGCTTAGTTTTGTTGTATTCCAAGAGAATCAGTGACTAATTGTGAGACTTGATGATCTCACCACGGAGAAGACTGCTCGTGCAGCACCAAGGTGCTAGAGTGTGTTAAAAATACACTTTAAAAAAGCTTGGCAATGATTTCAACATAAAAGCCTTTCAGACAGGACGGCATTCACTGCTGCACACCGCTGAGGTTAGGTCGCAGCACAGGAGAAAAGGATGCACAGCAAAAATGGCACCCAAGTGAGTAAAAGCTGCTACATTTTTCAGGATGTGGTTAGCAGATAATAACTAACTTTTAGAGTTGCTGATATAAGCACAAATTGTTTATTTCTACCCATCACAAATAAAAAGCTTCGGCTTCAGATGGAGCCTATTGATGAGGAAGAGAGGATGAGCTGCAACAAGAAAGATGAGTGTCTGGGTCCACGATATCCCCAAACACAGACAAGAGTTAAGACTTCCTGCTCATCCAGGACCTACAGCTGTGCACTGACCTTCTTCAGGCTGAGTCAGGACCAGTTTATCAATCTGCTGAGGTAAGAAGAACCATGACTCAGAAAACTGTGGACTGTTTGGAGCTGCTGGGGAAGATGATCACTTTGTACAGCTCAGGAAAGTGGGACATTGCCAAAACTAGCTTCCCCTTCATTGTCTCCGTGGTAGGTTGGATCATCTGTGCTTGGATGAGTCACAGTGTCACAGTGAGAAGTGCCCAAGTCACACATTTTTCAAACTAGGGTGCAAGAGCGTCATGAATGTTGTTTTGCAGTGCTCAGCCGAGCCGTTCATGCAAAACTTAAAACTCCAGGGTTGAGCACCCACCTCGTCCAATGTGAGAGGCCTTTAAGGTACAGCGTCACCATGACTGCAAGAGCAAGAGTGGGCACCTGTCATTGTGTGAGCTGTTGTCCCAAAATTTGGTGAAAAAAGCGTAGTAAGTAAAGTTTATTTATATGGTACTTTGCACAGATCAAAAGCCATTGTGTTTCATAAACCACACATAAAAAGATAAGACATAAGCATAAAACAAACATAAAAACATAAAAAACACAAGAGGGGCATCACCAGCAGCTTTTGACCAGACGACCTGAGACTGTGAGAGGTGGTGTGGAGGTCTAAAAGGTCTGAGATGTAGGCAGGAGCTTGATCGCATAAGCCTCTGAAAGTGAGAAGTAAAATTTTAAAATAGAATCTAAAACGTGATGGTGACCAGTGTAAAGAGATAAAAACAAAGGTTAGGTGTTGTGTCTTTCTAGTGTTTGTTTGGAGCCTTGTAGCAGGAATCTGGACTGGTTGTAGATAGTTAGGATCTTTTTTATTTAAACTGGTAAGAAGGTTGTTACAATAGATTAAATAAAAGCATGAACAACTCCGGCTTAGAAAGTAATTTACAAAGTTTGGCAATATTTCTAAACTGTAAGAAGCTATTCCTAATAATTATGTCAAACGACATTTCAAAGACATAACAGTCAGAAGTAACACCAAGGCTTGGCTGGACAGACGAGTCTGATGCACCGAGGTGCTGCTTCATGTCACAGATACGACTTCCAGGGGTGACAATCAGGGTTTCCATCTTCTCTGCATTTCGTTTCAAGTAGTTGTCACCCAGCCACTGTTCGATGCTGGTCAAACACGTCATCGAAGATGACTACGTATCAAATTCTGGTGGTTTAAAACAACATAAAGCTGTATAGAAAGTGAGTGTTTTGTTTTTGCATTTTGTATTTAAAACAAATTTAAAAAGGTACATGGATGCCATTCCCCTCAGAAAATTAAAAAGAAATACAGAAAAAAGGACAATGGATGGACTGAAGTGCCTATCTGGACAGCAGTCATAGCAGAGTGCAAATGTATTTGAATTTAATCTAATGGAGAAACATGCAGCTGACTCCTCACAGATCTGATTAATGGTTCAATAGATTATAAATAGATTATAAATTTAATGTATAATAATTGACATGGTTTCATTGGTTTATACAATCACAATTAGAGTCTTCATTCTGTTTTAAATTGGTCTGTTGTTTTTTGGTTTGTTTTTTTAGACAAAAAGAGAGATTCTTTGAAGGTAACAGGACGTTACCAAATATAGATGGGGCTGCTGCAGTGAGCTGCTGGCCAAGAAAGCTATTATACTGTTGTGATTATGCAGAATGAAGCAGGATTTTGTTTGTTTGGTCAGAATAAATATGAACTACTTCACAGCTTGTAAGCTACACCGGCCTATATTTGTTTCCCAAGCATCAAATACAACAATTCTGCCAAAGTCAGGGGATCTCTGAGACACTCACAGGCAGCAGCAGAGCTTTGAAACAATGGCTATGGCAATATTTGTGAATCTGGCTTATGACAAAGTCAGTATTAGGAGGTAGGAGTGGTGGTGGTGGAAAAGTTGCTAGACGTGTGTATTTGAGATCAGGGAAGGAATTATGGGAATGAGTGGTAGCTTTTCATTTTGTTTCACCTTGGAGGATATAATTTAAATC
>JAOWBL010000005.1:14134577-14173490 GCA_028564865.1 Zenarchopterus dispar | reverse complement strand
TGTGTGTGTGTGTGTGTGTGTGTGTGTGTGTGTGTGTGTGTGTGTGTGTGTGTGTGTGTGTGTGTGTGTGTGAAGGGGTTGGTTGCAGTGGTTACTACGAAGGTAATTGGTTTTGAATATGGAAAAAAAGACTGTTTGTGTATGTTTACATGTGAAAACTCATTTAAAGTTGCTGACAAAACAAAGCTAATGAAGTGGATACATAGCTCATGATCGGCATTATCTGAACCTTCAGAACTTCTGAGTGAACATAAAACTTTTTTTTCTTCTGGCTCTTCTCACTTCACTTACATCACTGGGTTCAGGTCCACATCTTTTCCCAGTATTCTTGCTGCACCGATGCATCACTATTGATTGATGAATTTTTAAACCCTCCTGCAGTCCTGCAGCGTCTACGAGCAGGCAGGAGAATGAACTTGTCTCCCAACAACGATATAGACTGGACCGGTATCCTCCTGTCTGTTATCGTTACCTTTTGCTTTACTATCCGTCTTCAAAATCATCAGCAGCAACATTGAAATCAAGATCTCATGTTGTATGTTTGCAGTGATGTCCTTCATCAGTTTGGGCTTTTGAATTCAGGCGAAAGCAAAAATGAATGTCCTTTGAAATAGTCTCCTTGACAGACATATTTAATGTCAAATAAATGGATAAATAAAACCCATCCCACATCTACAGGAAGAGCACAATTCTTTATCAAACAAATAAAAAGGGGGAAAATAAATCTAATTGCTTTATTTACATCTGTAGTTGAACAACTGGAATATGTTTAACAATCAGGCAAAATCCCTGTTTCATCATTTAAAAACTAATCAGGATGAGAGACTCTGCTTGGAACTTTGTTTTTAGACATCTTTTTCTTTAATAAAGAACATATATTTTTGTTTGATATTGTTCACCCGTTGTGTTCAACATAAGGAGACAAGGCCGAACCGGGAGGCGAACGAAGGAAATCGATAAAACTTGAAGAAAGGCGCAAGAGGAAAAGTCAAGAAACAGAACTGAAAACAGGTGTAAGGGTTAGGGTGGGTGTGAGAGACAATGTGGGTTTGTTTCCATTTTTGTGTGTACACGTAAGGAAATAAAGGGCCAAGAAAAGTTTTCAGGCCAGAACACAAACACGCTATTTTTAGTTGTTTCTCAGTTATGTCTTAGATGCAGTTTTATGTATATGAACCACATGAAACTATATTTTCCCTTCTTCTGAGTTTTCTCTGCATGAGTACTTTCATTTCTTTTTTTTTACCATTTTGTTGGAGCTGGTAATGTAACAATAAAACAAAAATGATGACGCAGGTTTTGTATCTGCAGCCAGACTGTCTGAGGAAGCTGACAAAAAAGAGCTGGCAGGTCAGTTAAAGTGAGACGCCACATCTAAATGTGTCTGACATAAATCACACGGTGCGGTACGAGACCTGAGAGCGTAGTGAACAGTCGGGTTAAAAGTACTCACACATCTGAAAGCATCAATGACATTGTTTGCAAATCTAAAATTTAATGCCGTCATTTTTTGTTCACGTCCTCTTCCCTTTGAACATGTCATTTCATTATTTCCTACCTCCATTTTAGCAACCAAATTAAGTCTTGACATTCAATCAAGCAGAGCAGAGGTATTAAAAGAAAGAAATTAGATATAACGTTAGAAAAATGCGATTCGGCAGAAAGGACAGAAGAAAATGAAGCGACAGAGGTCTTGTTATGTCTTTACTATATAATATAAATGTCACTAACTCCCCAGGTAATTTATTCAGAGCTAGTTTAAGTTTGCTCATGAACATGAACATTTTTCAGCTTTAGGAGAAGGAGTTGAAAGGTTATCCGATTCAGAGATGTTGCATAGCAACATCACGTGACACTTTCAGTATTTTCCACCAGCAGGTGCCAAAGAAAAAAAATGCATTGTAGTTGCAGGGCTTTAATTTCCATCAAAGGGAAAACTGAGCTAGGTTGAGAAGAGAGGTGGCCTTGACATTAGAGCTCTGTAGGGTTTTCATCCCCCGCTGATCCTCAGACACAGATCTCAGAGCTACTGCTGGACATCATTAGCTGCAATTACGTTTCCACCACGCTGAGGACAGTTTGAAGGAGCGATTGAGCACATGGATTTGCCAGCTGTCGCAATGGCACAAACACACACCCAGGCAAACAACGCATGCATGCTTGGGTGGTAGTAACACAATGAATATGTGGCATGACACGGATGAGCTTTATCCCCTGAGTTTCATGATTAGATGAGGCTGACCAAAGTTGCCATGGTTACTGGTGTTACCAATGTCAAAAAGAAAATTTTCCACCAGTGATTTTCATTGCTGCCCACCAAACCTCAGCTGAAATAAACAAACTTTGACAGCAGTTCTGCTGTCGTTGGAGGGTGAGAACTACAACTCTCTGCTCTCTGTAAGGTTAAGATGAATTTATGCACCGACAGTCCCAACATGACTTCAGCATGTTATCTGTCTGAATTAAACCCCAGCAGAGCTGACGGGATTGTAGAGAGCAGAATAATTACAGTCTGGTAACTTGAGCAGGTGGTTTTTGTTGCTGTTTTATTTATTTATCTTTTTGCTGCTCCATGTCTCTGAGGTTTATCAGTATTTTCAGTATAGCTGAGGATGTCGACAAAGGGGACAGAATGACACTGATCTCTAATAAAATCTGCATCTGTCAAAACGCTTTACGTTTGAGAGTAGTTAAAACCAGAACTTTTTCTGTGAGTAAATGAATAAGTCTGAAGAGAGACAAGTGTTTCCAACCACCCACAGCATGAGCAGTGCACAATTATTTCAAAATGTAGTCTGTTTTTTTTTTTTGTTTTTTTTTTATCTTTGGAAAATGGATGAATGTGACGCCATTGTCTGGTGTAACTTATGATCATTTTAACTAGCTTTGTAAAAGTGAAGTGGAAGCCAAATAACCATACCTCTGGTGTTTACAATATAAACTCTTACCCCTTGTCTTGTTTTTAAAAACATCCCAAAAGTTTGAGTTGGGTTTACTTCAGCTGTGGGTTTTTTGCAGCTTCATGATGCTCCACGTCATTAAGAGATCTTCAGTTCTTGCTGTAACGGCTGAGATTGAGCTCACTCCTCGTTCTGCACCTACAAAGTTGCTTCTCAACATAACACTGGTAGTTTTAGCTATGCACACTCCCTCGAAGGGTAGCGGGATACCTTTCTTGGCAGGCATGCACTTCTCGACTCAACACCGAAGAGACTGAGTATTCAGACAGCAACAATTGATATTTAGGCAAAATCCCAAAAGACTCTTTTGAGTCTTTGTGACCGATGATGAATTGACAGAGTGGGTGAATTACAAAGCACAGGAAGAAAAAGCTTAGATGACCCTACTTATATAATCATGATTCTGAAGTTGATCCACATTGATATTCAGTGTTTGAAATGACATTCAGGGCTAAGCTCAAAACATTCGGGGCTGAAGCACCTGGCAACAGCTATGAGCAAGACCAAACCAGAATAATGAAGAAAAACACACGAATAGGAAACCAAAACCTAACAAAAACTCAAAAGACCATGACAACTTTTCCCACAGGAGAATATCTTTTGGACTTTTGTGTTGTAGTTTTTCCTAAATCACTGAAAAATCTCTTATTTCTTCTCTTCTTTGAACAGTTAAGTGTTTTGATTGGAAATAGCCTTATAAACACTAAACACCTCTATAGCTATGCACCTACACAGTTCAACAGATTTCTAGGTACGCTAAGAAACAATTTGGCTGGAAGAGAATTATTTAAGCATGATATTGTGTCTTGAGGAAGAAGTGTGTGAAATAATGGAAGATTAAAGATTTAATAAGAGGATGACAGCGAGCACAGAGAGGAGGTGAGTCTGATAAACTAATATTAATCTAAAAAAGATTAAAAACAGAGAATACTTGATGATAGGATTACATTACTCCCAGGCAGAAGGCCCCTTCTACTTCAATACTAAAGTAACTATTATCGTGATGTTGAGAAGGTTTTCCACTGATACTGTATGTTCTTAATGTAACTTAATACTTGTGTTTATTGACACAGGTGGTCATTAGGTCAACTACAGGCAACATCCTCTGATTGATACTGGTATAATATGGATATAATTTCTGTCTGTTTGGAGTTAATCTTGGAGTTTGCCCTCCAGTCTCCAGTATTGATACTCTATCTCCAATATCTTTAATACATAATACACCAAGTCAGTCTTTATTCATAATTACCCTCAAATTCACATGCATTTGCCTCATTTTGTGACAAGCGATTCCTGAGGTGAGGCCACAGAGGTGCCTGGTAAAATCTGACTCTGAAGTCTGCCTGTCCTGCCACTTGTCTGTCTTTTGTCCAAGAATCATGATCAGGTTACAGGTAGATCAACTCCATGCTCAAAAATGAAACAGGAATGTCCACTGTCAATAAAGCTTACAGAAGATTAGCTATACCCATTAACGGCAGAAATTTTATGGAGTTTGTTGGCAGTAAGTAACAAACCATCATGTTGGTTGTCATTAATGTGTAAAAGAACACCTAATCCGCCAAAGTTAACAAAAACTTGATTTAGTTTAAGCTTGAACATCAGCATTTTTCTGTCAATAATAAATTCTAATGAATCTAAATGTGCTGTGTGTAAAAGAAAGTGTTTCAGCTATACGCAGTAAAAATAAATGTAACATTGGTCAAGCTTGAGCTGTGTTTTTCTTTCTCTCTTTCTCAGTCTTTTTTTCTACAATTAAATTGAATTGATATAAGACATGTGATTGGTTAAATGTATATAGACCTTTACATAAAATGGGTTTGTGTGAAAGGTTGCTGGACAAATACTTGTCCCCTCTGAGAGAAACGTGATTGGTTAAGTGGACTTTACTTAGAATAAAAAACAGATCCACCACAGTATTTCACAAAGTTGTTGGGAATGTTATAATGTTCGAATTAACTTATAATCAAGTTAATTCGAACTAACAAGAGTGTAAAACTGTTAAAACACTAAAACAGTGAAAGTGACAGAAAATAATTAAACAAGAATTTATCTGTAAGCATTAGGTGCAGATAAAGTATGTTACCAGGGCTGCTGTCTGATATCAAAAATTGAATTTTTTTACAAGCGTTATATCCAGTCTGTAAAGTCTGATGGACTGTAAGTAGCATATGCCATTTCATGGAGCATACTCCACTTTTCATGGAAGTCTCATATTTTGTCAGGCAACGCAGATTCATGCACCTCTTAAAACACTCTGAACCTTTCCCACATTAAAATGTTAAAACATGTCCCCAGTGGGACTGTGCTGAGGATTTAGTGGAGTGCTCTGGGGTTTTTTTTGTCTGTTCATGAGCGTTACTTATTGGGCAATTGTGCACATGTGCATTCATTACACAATTACATACACATATTTATGCACATAGAAAAATGCACAAATGAAAGACGTGCATGTGTGTAGTAAACAGAAACACGGATCAGTAAAGACAAACTGCTAACAGACACTCGCACCAGATGATCCCTCCACACTGAGCAGCAGCTCTGAGCAGGACAGATTTTTCTCTCGGGAGCCTGACAGCCTCCCTCAACTGGTGTCACCGCTCTGGGATTAGTTGTGTTTACAGCAGGATGTCAAGCACACAGACACTGACGACGAGGACTCACAGGATAGAAATATTCCCTAAAGATGAGATGTCTCTGTCTCTTTCTCTCCCATTTAGGTACATGGGTGACATTTGGAGGACAGATAACAGATGAGGTATGAGGCATTTTCATTGATCTTATTTTATTTTTTAAAATTGAAAAGTAATTGGTTATTGTGTTAGAAATCAGCTGACTGTGATATCTCCTAGTCTTGTTTTATGTACTGCACTGTAGTAATGAATGATTTCCCTCTGTACCTGCATCGAGGTGGACGGAAAACGTCCAGGTAATGTTGGTGACATCAAGAGGTTTACATGGTCAAGATGTCACCTACATCACCTGGGTTGCCTCACTAACAGTCAGGTGAAAGGTGGACAAGGACACCTGCTGCACTGAACTATATCTACTGGTATCATCTTCTAATGGGCTCATAATATTCAAAGCTAGTGCAGTCAAGTGCTACAACTATAAGACTCAATTAGATTGTGCCTCCATTTGTATTGTAAGTGATGATGGGAAAACAATTTTTCTACATTTTCTAAATAGTAACACTTATTAGTGGAACAGCAATATTGATCTTTTTTTTCAGTATTGGCAGAGCCTATGAAGCAAAACAAAACAAAACAAAATAAAAAAATCTCGTTTGACTTTAAAAGAAATATCCTTTCAAATTACATCCATGATGAAGAGCTGCAGCCGTGTTAACCTATTCATTCTCTATCTGTTCTGACTGATTTGAACTTTTTGGCTGACTGTCATCACATCATGCATAATGTTACAATAAAACTGGAACAAATGAATCATGCTGTTTGCAGAAACGGCAGTGAATGAACTGAAGCATTGTGACTCTTGGACATCTGTCACACTTTCTTTTTTCTAACAGAATATTGTTCGAGCTGCACTTCACCGCACCATGCAGTTGGCTGCCAGACGAATTCTAATACCCACATGCTTAATTAGTTTACAGCTTTTAATGATGCTGGGTAGATTGTGAATTTTCTGTTTCTACATATGACCAAAGACATATTTTCCAACAAGTCCACAGAGCTGATAAAAAGATCTCATTAAACAAATGAACATTCAATATTACACTAACCCTAACTCAAGTATGAAGGGAAAAGATAATATTTTATATCTGTGGGTGGCAAACACACGTAAACCTTTCAGATTAGTGGTAAAAGGTGAAATTAGTCTCAAGTCTGATTTTCAAACATGTTTCTGAAGGCAGACATCGGGGTGAGAAGATATTGAGAAGTTGAGAAATTTCCTGGCTCCAAGAGAAATGCACAAAACAGTCTGGGTCATTATAAAGGAAGCCTGGCTACCAAGTAAAAATGTGGTCCTTTTTTCAGTCAGCAGCAACTAAAGGCTTTTTCTTAAATCGTCTGGTGTTAGTGGATCCAGCATCAGGCCAGAGCTGAAGAAAATCCCTGTTCTTCAAAGAGAAAATTGCTGCCTGTCTGCAGTCAGTTGGGGATCATGTGGACAAACCAGAGGACTTTTTAAAAAGGTGTTGTGTACACAAGTGAGATCAAAGTGTAGTTTTTTTTGGTTTGTTAGTTAGATGAAAAGCAGAACAAAAACACTGCCATCCAGCATAGGAACCTTATCCAACCGTGAAACATGGGGATATTATCATTACTTAATAGATTCATTTTAGACCAAGGTGGCAATTAAATAACAGTAGACTAAAAATTATGCAAGGAGAATTTAAAGAAAAATATGAGGAATTTAGTCTGTGAATTAAATCTCAACAGACAACAACAACACGATTAAGACTGTTTGATTCAGTCAGTCACAGCTTCCTCCTGCACCGTCATTATCCTGAGTCTTGGCTTCAGTTCAGGATTTTGTCTCAAAGTTTATTGAAGTCATAGCTCTCCAACATGGTTTCATTACTCTTAATAACTTTACCTCCTCAACTTCTCCGCTGTTACGGCGTGCCCCAAGAGTCCTCCAAAGGTCCCATTTTGTTCTCTTTTTATATTTTACATTCTGTCTATCCTGTCACTATGCAGTGACGTGAAAAAACTATGTGAACTGCTTGGAGTTAATAGCTGATCAAACTTACTTTTGCAACTAGCACTTTTGGATGCAACCTGCAGAACTTTAAGGAGAGTTTTTTTTTTGTCTTCAAACATGCCTCAGTATATAGACACATTTGTTGGGTCTCTGTTGTCAGACTCTCTGGAGGCCACAGCATCTCTGTGACTTCAGGTCTGAGCTCTGCCTGAGCCCCTTCAAAAGGCAGATTTTCTTTTTCTAAAGCCATTCTGTGGTGGATTTACCGCGATTCTTAGGGCCTGAATATCTTTTTCTGCAGTTAACGTGTATGCATCATGGCTGCCACGTTTATCTTTCATTCGTTTTGGACGTCGGTTGTGCATGTCCCCAAAAAAATCATGCAACACGTGCATGATGTGCAAAGTACCACTGACCTCTAGAGGCGCTGGTTGACATGCTCAGTCAGCAGCTCTGCAGTCTGTTGCACTGGTGCGGCATTGACTAGGTCGAGCAGTCTGATGCAATGAATCTTCAGATTTTATAGTCTATTCAAACCTTGTGGAGGACATTTAAATATAATGTATTTAGATTATTGCACACACACTGAGAGCAAAGTTCATAATGGTCACTCAAGAAATTGATTCAACTGTGTTTTGTTTTTTGCTTTTTAGAGACTTATCAAAATATTTTTTTTAAATTTCATGGGATTTTAGGCCAAATTCATGCAGTAATTTACTCCCTTTCAATTAATATAACAGTGACTGACAAGGGACAAACTGCAGGGCAGCAGATTCTGTGTACAAGTACAAACATAGGTCCCCTTCACGCTCTTGTTGTTCAAGATTAATAAGCTTTGATGTTGCTTTTGGGGTCCTGGCCTTGGTCATCAGACACATGCACACTCTTGAAGCGACATAGAAGACTACAGAGCTCATCCTGGGGGACACTGAAACAGAAAGCTTATATAACAGTATTACTTTTCTTTCCTAGGGGTTTAGTGCCATCAAATCATATTGTAGCCCCAAAGCGTAGCGACCTTTTTCACTCCATTATTCTGAATGTCCTCAGAACCACAACTAATATCACTGGCACAGCTCAGACGCTTAGTCCAGTCGAACAAGTGAGATTCACAAAATTCTCCTTAAAACTGACTTAACCGAATCAGGGGTGAAGATAATGTTGCATTTAGTAGAGATTTTAAAAAAGTGAACTTTTACCTCTGAAAAACAACCAGAAAAAGAGGCCGGTGCAGCTATTGTGAGGTCATGCAACACTGAACAGTTCTGCAAAAATAAGACCGGCTAGGCGACGCTTTTGGGTTAAAAAGTCGCATGCTGCCTCTTTCAATGCCACTGAGATCATGTCCTCAAATACAAGCTGCTCCATGTCGTCAGCAGAGTCTCTTTCAAGCAAATATTTCTCTCTTTTGTAACATTGTCTACCAACTTTGTTTAATAAAGTGGATCACATTTGTAAGCAATAATACAATTAATTTTGGCAAGGAAGACATAAATAATAATAAATAATGAAAGACAGCATGCATTTCATAAAACATTTACCAACAGGTGATATCAATTCCTGTAAAGTATTTATTATCAGAGTTTGTTTTGACACATCCTTGTCTTTAATTTAACTTGGATAGGAAGGTCTCGTGAATGTGAAGAGAATTGCTTACTCATTCAGAAAGGGCAAAAGTAGATCCATACATCTTAGATCAAATTTAAAGAAAGCATCTTTTCACAATGTTGACTCTGATGCAGCAAGTTTGGCGGAGAGGAAGCAGCAGTCGTCTCTCAAAGCTGTGTGGGATGTAGGTGGGAAGCTCTTCTGGCCTCCATTCTGGGGTTGTGAGACAGAAAATGTTTTTTTTATTATTATTATTATAGCTCTTCCATCTATGGAAATTCAATTTTCTTCCACACTTTGTGCCCCAGAGTAACCACAAAGAAAGAAGCCCAAGGCGTCGCCACCGAGGTGTTTCTGCAGCTTCACAATGACTCAGTGTTTGTCTATAGGTGAAGGTACAGGTGCATGTGGTTTATTTACAGTATCAGCATTTGTTGTACACAGATTGTTTCTGCTGTTTGTGCCTGACTTCACAAAAGTCAGTCACGTTGAGTTAATCTAAAATGTCTAGATGTCATAAATAGTCATAAATATGAGTAAGCAGTGACGCTTATTCATCATCAGCTCCACAAACTTTCTGACCCTGTTAATGTCACTTAAAGCTCTTTTTGACAATAATTGTCCTTGAAGACTCACAGGAGGCGCGTGAGGGAAAAGCATTTGCCCTTTGAAACTGACAATCGCCCTTGTTTTGTTTTAATTCATCTTGCGTCTCTTAAACTGTCTTTATGATGCTCCCCACTATGGAAACATACATCACCCGGTAGTCTGGTTTCCTCCCACTGTCCAAAAACATGTATGTGAGGTTAATTGGGAACTCTAAATTGCCTGTAGGTGTGAGTAAATGGTTGTTTGTCTATGTATATGGACTGGCGACCTGTCCAGGGTGTACCCCTGCCTCTCGCCTGGGATTGGCTCTCTTGGGAATGCTTTTTTCTGAGACTAAAGCTCAAATAGCTCTGAATTGTTCTCTAAAACATTATAAAACTCCACATTGTCCATTGTTGTTCTGCTTTGCTCCCTCTCTTCGATCACTGAGGGCGTTTTTAGTTCTGGTGGCAACACTGAGACGTGTGAAAAGGTTCATTTAAACCCAGATAACGTGGACCAGCTAGTATTTCTTGCCAGAACCTCTAGGCCCTATCTTATGGTGTCATTGTTTACCACTTTTTATTATTATTATTATTATTATTGTACAGCAATTTTTATATTTATCCTTGCTAAAACAATTTTTTAGTCATTGCATTATTGAAGAATAAGTCTAGGGTACGCTTAAAGGTTACATTAAAATTTAAAAATGAGAGTTAATATTGACAGCGCCATGATGTGTATGTTATTTGATGCAGTGTTTCTTGGTTATGAACCTGTATAAACCACGACAGTATTATTTTATTTTTGAGGTTTGTGGGCACAGTTATCCTTTGTTGGTATTCATGACGTGGTTTTCATGTATTTCATATCAATATCAGAATTATATTATATTGACCAAAATGAAGAAATATACCATGATATAGATTTTGGCCATATCATCCAGATGAATTGTGGCTGTGGACATGCCTGTCTTCAAGGAGTCCTTGTCAGGTTTCAAAACTGATTTTAAAATGTTATTCACCCTTATGAAATCTGTCCTCTGGATATATTAACATTTTTTAAAAGCATTTTCAAGATCCATTTAGACTTTTATTTAACTTGTACTTTAGTTGTGTTTATGGGCACTGCAAGACCTTAATAAAATATGCTTTACTGTGGCTTTGAAGTTATTATAAGCCTGGATACTGACCCACTGTGTCCTGGCTGCAACAAGAAGGTTTCTGCTCTCAGAAGAGTTTTTATCTATGTTTTCAACTTTCCTGCTTTCACACTTCACACTGAAACAGCAAGACGTTACATTTTTTTTCTGTACATACTTCATAAACACAAAGATATTTTGTGCACAGATCTAAACATCAATACTAAGGCAATACCAACTGTTTTTTTTTGGTTTTTTTTGGATGATTCTGACTTGCAGGGCTTTTTTATTAAGGTTTAGCTTTTCAATAATATAACTATAATATCATTCAAAGAACTATGATGTAGTTATTGTTTTGACTAAACAATCAAAGATTGAAAAAAAACATTCATTGGAGTATATTTCCTCCAGGTTACAGATATTTCTTAAAAATCCACCAGGAAACGAATTACTGTGTATCCCACTTTATACAATATTAGTCCATAACCTGTTTTTTTTTTTTTCATGTCAAAATATAGTGATGAAATGACATTTTTGTTCACAACCTTGGAGTTTGTAAAAAGTTTCTAGTTTTGCAAATAAAAGTAGATCCAGTGTAAATCGATTAGCCCGAGTTACCAGGGGCGTCATCTGAAATCAGATTATGTCTGTTGTCAAACTGGTTGTTGCACTACAATTAACTTTCTGCAAGTATTTTGTGTGAAACTAAACAAGATTAAAAAATTTCAATACCCAAAAATAACGAAAATCATTTAAAAAAGAAAAAAAACATCTAGGGAAAGCCCAAGTTATCAAAAGACAAAAGAAGGGGAACTGCTGCACATTATGGAGTTAAACGATTTTTGTAACTAATTACTCTCTGATCTAAAAGCTTTGGTTAAGCTATTCCACACAAAGTGCAAGATGGCATTAAAGCTGGCCATAATAACCATGGATGAAGATAATATGGTGGTAACAGTCTCTGTGGATAGATATTCACTGACAGCTGTGTGTCCCAAATAAACACAAGAGCTGAAATCAAATGAACTGAACAGGTCAGTCACAGTGATTTGTGGCTGCAAGTCAGATTGTTACTTTCAAACGTGTACTGATAAACATTTTAGAGAAAAGGATTGTTTTTTAACCATTAAAAAAAAAATTTCATGATCAGCTTTATGGTGGTTGTGATTTAGCCCTCTTAACTAGCGTACATTGTTGAGTTTCTGCTTTTGTGGTCTTTTGTGGCCCTTACAGAATAAAGTCATTGTCTTGAGTGTTTTTGTATAAAATGACTTGCAGTTAAATAATAATTATGTCCCGAGGGAAGCCAGCTGAGAAGCATTAGCAAATATATTAAAATATAAAAAGGCTGCACATCTTTGACGGCGTGCTTTTCTTGTGATCGATATCGTGGTAAGTCTTCGGCACCGCAACTTTGTAAACACATAATAATTCTAAAGATATTAAAAGTTCACAACTCTTTATCAATATAATGGCCAATTCCCTTATGAAAGGCTGTAAAAGAGATTTTTTAAGTTTGAAAAAATAGAAATGAAGAACAAAGCGTGTGCTAAGAACTTTTAATATCCTCTCTGTTACTCCTCTGTGGTTATTTGTTGATATGGCTCGATCACTTGCCAGGTTGCGGAGCAGCTAATGACCATCGCATATGAGAGTGGAGTCAACTTGTTCGACACGGCTGAAGTCTACGCCGGTGGCAGGTGGGTAATTTCACAGCCAGCATAGCCAGAATCAGAACACTTTAACTTGCCTGACCCCCTCCTCATAACCAGGGCTTCACCCCACTGGAAATGGGAATTGTGGGACATTGTCCATATTGTGAATATTCTCATTAAATTCTTCATAACCCTCTTAGAGGAAAATATTTTCACAGTGGTAAACATTTCTGCCCTTTGCTTTTATTCTTCCCAGTCCAGTGGCCGCAGCAGCACACAGTCATAATTACAACAGAAAACAAATGCTATAGTCAGTTTAAAAACAAAACAAAACAAAAAAAACAATATAATACATTCTGACCCCTTTGCTTCTCTCTTTGGTGTCTTTCTCATTTTCAGCTACCAAATCAGCACAACACAAAACTCATTCTTTCTAAATGGACTCAGTCCTCCCACACATAAATAAATAGATTACTGAAACACAGCAATACATCATCCTTGAGGGGATCAGATAATAAGATCCTGTATCTCGATGGATACCAGGGTTGATGTCCCATGTGAGACCACTGTTCCAGCTTCATTTTCACCTTTTAGCTGCCTAAACTAATGGATTATGCTCAGAAAAAGATATGTTTTCCTTGACATATCTTTCAGTATTCACAAAGTAAACTGTGCACAATTATAACCAAATATCACATAAACCTGGAATGACCTGAAAAATCAAGACTGAAAAAAAAGAACAAGATAAAAAATGCAGCGATTCTCACATTTACTTCACAAAATTAGCCCACTATGTTTCTTTTTTCCTTATCATCTTAATGTCCCCTTTGTCTTTTAATTCACCTGTAAAGATGTCCAGGACCACCTTTTTTCTACCATATAACATTGTCATAATTAGGGGCATCCTGTCTCAGAGGGATGCAGAAAGGTTTTCCATGCAATAATTATTTATAAGCTGAATTTAAATTATTTCTTATTATCAGAATATCCAAGTAGCAGTCTGAAGCCGATTCGAAATCCTGCAACAAATGTTCAGGCAGGAACTAATAGGAAACATATTTCTCTTGAGCCGTTTCTCTATGTATTTTGTCACAGCTTCTCTTCATTGATTTCCCGTTATGTCAAAAATAGAATTAAAAATTAATCTCCTCCCATACAGAAATTAGCCCTTTGTAATATATATTTTAAAGACCCCAGGATTTCATATTATCCCAATAGAGAACTTTTTTCTCAGGCTGCAGCCTTGCTCGTTTTTGCTGGTGGACTGGGAGACAGATCAGTTATCAGGATCCTCTCTAGTGGAGCCAGATTTTAGCCTATTACTAAGGTCATATAAAACTAAAATCTGCACACACTGCAGAGTAGAAGAAGAGGGTACAGACAATGGATGAAACTGTCCTCCATCCTTGAATTTCAGAAAGAGAGATTTTGTGGAAAAATGTTAAACCAAAAATGCAACAGCAGTAACCTTACACTCTTACAGACCTTAACACTTACTTTCTGGAGACAGCTATGGAAAGACATTAGCACTTGTTATCTTGAATACCAGGACACATTTTGTGTGTTGTGTGAAAGAAAGACAGCATTCAATATTTAAACTTTTATTGGAATGCTTTAAACACAAGAATAAATATCTATGAATATGTTACATTATTGATATGTTAGCTTATTGATATGTTATCTGTTAATCTTCTTGTAGCTTGTATGATCACTGACCGCCATGACTTCCATATAAGGAGTTGTTTTGCTCTCTGCTACAGCTTCTACATCAGACAGACTGAACCACACTCAATAAATCACATGACTAGAACAGATAGAGCCTTTAAAACTACACATAGTGAAAAAATACTGATACATGTGAGGAAGTATCCACTCTCTGTGAAGGTGGGACCCAGACTAGTAAAAAGGCTGTTTTTCTGTAACTCTGGGCTTCTTTGTTTCGACTCCATGCCTGCTTTAGAGAGACTGAAGCCCCACCACTGGTTTGTAAATATTCTCCATGCGTGCATGTATACATGCGTAGAAATAAAGATAAAATTGACTCAAAAGAATACTAGTCTATCACTTTTCCATAAAGGTACAAATGAACCTGGACAGAAGGAGAAGTAAGAAAGTTTATCCTTCAACAAATAAATGAAACAAAGTTGATGAGACAAAATATGTAATAACAGGGGCAAACAGTGTCTCAAATAAAAGGGATTACAAAAAAATACCTCATACTGTTGCAGCTTAACCCAAGAGTGTTAACTTCTGAAGGAAAGTTCAGAAGATTTGTTTTAAAACATACTGTTAGAAATGCTAAAGCGCTATTTACTTTAGCGTTAAAATTAACAACTTATCAGGAAACAATGCAATTATCTCGTCAGTACATATTCACTCCATCTTTTTGTTTCTCGAAGATCTCACACAAACTGACTGCACATTTATAACTAAATGGGTCTGCACAAGAGTTCAGTTTAATGACAATGATTCACAATTATGGAACTGCATCATAAATAAAACTGGACTCTAATGACTCCACTTCATTTGTGTTGCCTTGCAGGGCCGAAATCATTCTAGGAAACATCATCAAGAAGAAGTGCTGGAGGTAATGATGATGTTAATGTGTGTGGTTGCTTCAATGCTTCTGCATTTGAAAGAACAAACATCTGAAGGGACGACATGTCTGTGTGTGTGAGGTGTGTGTCTGTGGGTGGGAAGCATTAAACTTTATATGGAATATATCCATACTGATCACTGCATTGTCAGAGTTTTATCAATTGCTGTTAAATCTTTTAATTTGCTGCGTATTTGTGTTCACACACTGACTCAGACACCCGTATCACAGCGCCGCAGTGTGAAAGTCACTGTGGGAGTGTTGTCCTGCAGGCATTTTCATTTCTACATGAGTTTCAAATATTCCTTTTATGGAGTGATTTAAACATTCCCAGTTATTTCATTATTGATGAGCTCTGTTGAAGACAGGCAAAGGAGTTACACAAACATCAGCGCAAGTTTGTACTTCACAGATATTTACAGTGAGTGAGGCATAGTGTAGCTTTTGTTTTTAAAATCTCAGGTTTAGGAGAATATTGCAGACTCAGATGCTGCACACCTTGATTGATTTTTTTTTTTAAATGTGGGAATTTGATCTTTATCCAATTCAATGTAGCACATTTCTCTGTATATCACTTTTAAAACAACACATGCGTGTGTTTTTTCCATTTTTATCACATTAAACTCAACAAAATTCCATTTTAATGTGGAACGAACTCTGAAATGATCTGAAAACAACAACCGATGGAGCCTGTCCTTGTAGTGATAACAGAAGCAGCTCTAAAAGTGGAAACATTTAGCTGCAGGTTGCTTCTCTCTGCATCATTATGCAGCTCACAGTGGTGTCATGTACTAGCCTGACTGAATGACACCAGTGGGAGTCTGGATGCTGGTACAGTTAAGACGTACCGAACCCGACATTTCAGCCCAAGTGCTGTCAAGAGAGTGCAGAGAGGAGACTGATAAGTGGCGGAAAGAACAGGTGGCATGGTAAGATGATAATCCACTAGTGGGATAATAACGTGACTAATGTGACACCCAACTTTGAACAGAATAAATAGCTGGCAGGCATGGATTGATTCGTCACATGTGACGTGACGTCTGCCGTCACATCATGATTATTTAATCAGCAAAGACAGAATGAAAGCAATCTGGTTACTTTATCCTCTAGTGGGATACTGACAGAAATATTATCTGCTTGGCTAACTTGAGTTATGGACACGTTGAATAATATGTCTGGAGTTCATTTACAGTAACCAAGCACTAAATGTTTTTTAAGCATCCCCAAAAGCTCTTATGCAGCATATCCAACTCCCACCTGTTGTGCACTGATTTATCAAACAGAGTGATTACTTCAGACTGAAAGTGAAGGAACAGCAAGTCTTTTTTTTCAGATACCTGCATTGATAGAGAAAGCTAAAGATTTTTATTTATTTATCTATTTTTCATAAGCTTGGAGTAATTTGACCGCATGAACAGTAGACGTGTTTGGCACAGAACAAGGACTGGAGAAAAACCTCGCTGCCAATTCATGATGGTGGAAATATTATGGTTTATAGCTCTCACTTTGATAGAAGTGAGACTAGTGTCTCCTGCATGTCTGAGTAGAGACTAATTTAAATCATACTCATGCTAAATGTGTTACTCACCATCTTTTCTTTTTTTCTGAATCTTTTCCTCCACTAGGCGGTCAAGCTTGGTCATCACTACTAAACTTTACTGGGGAGGAAAGTAAGTATGAAACTACATCTGAGACAGTTCATCATAGCTGAAAGATTGGCATAGTTTTCTTTAAGAAACAAAAGTATTTTCTTTTGCTTTATTAAGTAAAACAAATTAAACAAAATAATTACTCCACCTCCAAAAGAGATCCTTTTTTTAGTTTTATGTGGCTCCAAATGAATCCTTGTGGTTAAATGTATCTTAGGCCATCTTGAGGACAGTTTGGTCACAAACAAAACAGGCAGCACACAGCATTGCATGCATTAAAATGTTCAGAAGTACTTTAACACGGCTCTAAAGGCTACAGGGAGAGGAACAGCTGTTTGCTGTTTAATAAAACATTGGCCCATCACCTTAGTTAAGTTACTGAAAAAAGAAGAAGAATCTACAAAATGAATTGCTTTTTTTCTTTAGTTGACATCTGCAATGGTAAAAAAAATAAAATAAAAACAAATAAAGTATGATTTTTTTTTTTTTTAAATTAAATAAAACAGTGATCTTGTTTCTGAGAGTTTCTGTGCTCGCTCTCTCCTGGAGTGTTTGGATGTATTTTGGTAGTATATTAATGCTCATCATGACCATAAAACTGCACAATTTCAAAAGTGATTAGGATGAGTCAGTCACATGATTGACAGGTCAAATCTGATCTCTCCCAAAATCTTCAGAAAATATTGAAGTCAGATAAATTTTATTTTATGCTTCAAATGCTGTAGCCTTGTGTGGGAGATTCACAGTCCACAGAAAGTTTTCACTTATTGATCTAAACGCTCTATTTTTTAGACTTAAAACTGAGTTAAAGACGAATAGAGATGAAATCTCATAGCATATCTCAACTTTATTCCTTCAGCACTTTTCAAACACAAGCAACCAAAAGCACTTCACAGAGAAAAAGCAAAGCTTATACTTGGAAATAAAGCAAAACATAGTAAACAGAACAACACCTCAGAAAGCAATAGACTGCAGTTTAGTTTCTTTCTTATTTTATCAGAGCAGAGACAGAGAGAGGACTGTCGAGGAAACACATCATCGAAGGTGAGACTTGAGATTTTCATTTCCTTTTTTAGAAACAATCAAAGCTATGAGCCACAGCTGGATCAAATCACGATTGTCTGTTCAATGTTTTCTTTTGTTTTTCTTCACTTTGTGTTTTTCAGGTCTAAAAGGCTCTCTACAAAGGATGCAGTTGGAGTATGTGGATGTAGTTTTTGCCAACCGCCCAGACAGTAATACTCCCATGGAGGGTGAGTCAACTTATCAATATTCATCGATATACTTAAAAAAAAAATCAAATCAAATGTTTCTTACACTTTACAGTTCCAGTTCCACTTTATGCAGATGTTGGATGTTTTGAGGGAATAAGCTCATGCAGGAATCAGGCAACACTGCAAACTAATATAACACATCTCAAGTTAAAGAAAAATCGTAGGACTTTTCAGGCTTTTATTTTATGACAACAAAATATTAATATCTGTGTAAATTATTGATTGAGACAACCCTGCAATAAAATCCAAAATGAGCGAAAGAGCGAGAACAGCAACATCACTGTCTACTATGCTGTCACACAAGTGGACAGCAAAGTGCTTGTGTTGACACGGGAAACTCCTACTGGTCAGAAATTAGCTGGGTTTTGGCTGCATCTGCATCCATGAGCGTGTTAGGTGATGATTTCAACTGGACTCATCCTGCAGAATCTAATCA
Source organism: Zenarchopterus dispar (assembly GCA_028564865.1). Classification (NCBI taxonomy): domain Eukaryota; kingdom Metazoa; phylum Chordata; class Actinopteri; order Beloniformes; family Zenarchopteridae; genus Zenarchopterus; species Zenarchopterus dispar. Next base: position 14,154,918 of record JAOWBL010000005.1, on the reverse strand, counting down.
GACCTGACTGAACTCAGACTGACCGCCAGCTGGTTGCCAGCCACTATCCAGCCGCCGGCCGTGTCTAGATTTTACCACACCCCCTCACTGTTTACAGACTGTCACCGTGTGATGTCACGTCCCCTGCTGTGACCCACTCGCTCATCCCACCAGAACATGCATTATCCAAAACTTATGAAAGAGTTTTGCACCAACTGTTAGATCCTTTACATGTTTTAATGCTGTCTTTAATCCCTCCTTGGACCTTATTCCTTTAGACTTTTATTTTATGACATCGCTACAGCTTTTTCTCCAGCGTGCTTGTCAGTGGTGTTCAACTCAAAAGTCTCTACATTAGTTTATGTGATATGAAGCCTCTTGTGTCAAAACAAAATGCATGTCCAAAGGCAGAAAAAACATCATCAGCAGTTGGTGTACCTGATTTTTTCGCAACACGTTATTCAAATACTGGCTGCACACATTTGCATCCACAGGCTATATTTTATTATTCATGTTGACTAGCTGATGAGAACTGAACCGCTGTAGCTGTGAAATTCAGTTTTTTTTAAGGTGATGGGTTATCAATATCAGCTTCACATATTCCTTCATGTATCTATGTATTATTGAAGAACTGAAGACATTAGAGGAAATCAGCTACATGAATACTCAAAACCACTTTAAGATTTAATTTTTTATGACATCTTCTACTGCTGTTGAGTATTAAACTGCTGCATGTTGTATCAGGATCAAAAAAGCCTTCATGAGTAGTCACAATTACACTTTTAGTGAAGTTCCAGTAACTGCAGTTTTTCTTTTCTCTTCTTTGATGGGTTACGCAGATGTAGAGACAATCTTCGTCGGGTTTGCCTCATGATCAGCTGAAAGTGCACAGCGAACCAAAAACAGAAAAAGTTAGCTGCGAAGAGAAACAAAGGTGGAGGTTGGAAAAAGCTTTGCATTATAGCATTGTGTTTTTCCTAGCTAAGAAAAAAACCAGCCTGAAATCCACTGCACTGGACTGCGTCTCTACTGGCAGGAGTTTCTGAGAAACTGAAGAACATAGAAAGAAAAGAGTCTTAGACACCGCTGCCAGGAGTCCTGGCAGAAGACTCTTCTCCAAGCACATCATCCCAGTCTATTTCAAGACTAACACCACCTGGCCTGAAACAAAAACTGGTTCATCCTGAGGACAAAACAGCCAACCAGAAACTGAGTAGCGTTGTATAAGCAGTTCATTGCAGTAAGGAAGAGTTTCACAGACCTTTAACATCAGAGAAACTAAACAACTCCACAAAATCACACAACACAGGTCATCGGGTCAGGATTCACCTGTCTACCTGCATCTCAAGGATACAGGACACGCTTGACAACAATAATACATTTTGGAGAGAAAATATGGTTTGGAACTGGAGTAAAAGAAGCTATTTCAGTCAAACAGGACAAATCAAGATTAAATAAAGGAGGAGGACTCAGTTTTCACCTGTCAAACATGTATATGCAGCCTTGAACGTCCTACTCAGACAGTCTTACAACCAGTTATACCTTGATTCATGTAACCAAAGGGACAGAACCACCTCAACCAACTGAAACTAGCAAAACAATAGTAATAAATCCAAAAATATTAGTTTGAAATACAATAGAGGATTTTTAATATCAATGAACAGACTATTAAACAATTGAACGGAGAGATTTCAGCATAAATGGAAAAGGTGTTTAAAATCCTGTTATTCTGAATGAGCTATATAAGCCTGGATTTATTCATATACAATGCCTCATTCATAGATTAACTGTGGTGGGCGATCGTTTACAAATCATGATCAACAAATTTGCCTACTGACAGGCATATCAGAAGTCTTTTGGTTCCTCAACAGCCATTATGGATCAAAGTGAGGTTATTGACAGCTGGGACTATAGTTGCTGTGAAGGGGTGTGTTTAAACGTGACTCCATCAGCGTTGAGGTTGGAGTTACATCTCAAAGTGAAATCCACATGAATACCAGAAACCATCATCTACGTGTGCAACACCATCTCCCTCCGTCGTGTTGCGTCTTTCTAGTCTGGCATCCTTCAGCCCCATCAACCCCATGATGTACCAGTAAACTTGAAGAAATCATTTTTCACTCCCTGACTAACACATTTCATACTACACTTTTGTATTTAGTGGCCATCTTGTAGTTGAGAGGATATTTTTACAGTAACAGTTTATGTATGATCAAGGGTGCTGAGAGTTAATTCAAACAAATTGTGCATTGTATTAGCTCTGTTTTTCATGATTTATTATAACTGCAGACTCTGAAGTTAGCCATAGAAAAATACTTTTTTAAATATGTTTCCCCTTAATCAATTTGAAATGTCATACTCTTTTTTCCAAGACCCCCCACTGCTTATTTCCTTTTTACTTTCAGTTAACCCTTAAAGTTGTTGTCTTGCCTTCCTCCAACTAGTTTTGCACGCTCTCTTCTTTCATTAGCCGGAAATTGTGACAGGTTGCACTTAAATGCGAGCGCACGTTGAGAAAAGACAGGGAGGATGTCAGGAGGGCAGGATCAGAGATGGAGAAGAAGAGTGGTGTAGAATTGAATTGTTTACTTTCCTATAGCATGTTATTTCCCGTGGCAGGATGCTGTTGAGTAACGATGCTGTTAATTATTACTTGTCAGACTGCAGCAGAAACAAAAGCCTGCCATCCATTTGGATCCCTTGAAATTGTACAGTATGTTTTTTTGTGCTAATGAACTTCTCAGCTTTTCTTGTATGCTCTATATAATCTTCTCGTTGTCCTTTGATTTTCTGATAGGGTTAGGGTTATTCTGATTTACTTTCCTGTTCCTCGTACTCTGGTTGTTTCACCATGAACCAGTTATACTGAGCAGAAGAAAAACCAGTCCCACCAAAGTGAGAAATGGTACTGTAATTGGAGTGAGCGGGGTGATGATGAATGACCTTAATGACAGCCCTAATCGGAGTTTTTGTTGGCTTCGTCTGCCTTTGGCCTGCCCCGTCAGCAGTGTTGGAGCTAATTGCGTCATTAAAAATGTAACATCTAGGATGTGATTAGAGGGGCTTTAGTATGTGAGCTTGTTATTGCGTCCCCAGAGTCGTTAGGGCCATCAGCAGGTAAGAGACACTTGAGGAAGTGGGTGGCCTTCATTTTCTTATCACTTCTTCAAAACTGGAGCAGAGTTCAGATGTGGTTTTCAACGGCAGTATTTACCTTCGGTTTTTGCTTTACTTGTGTTTTGTCCTCGTCATTGCAGCCAGTTTTGACTTCTTTTATAATAGAAAACCTGAACACAAACTAAACCCATTCTCCACCACTGTTGGTTGTTTTTTTTTTTTGTTGTTGTTGTTGGACTGTTTATTCCTTGCGTTTCGGTCATCAGGCTTTCAGGATTTTTTTTTGTTTGTTTGTTTGTTTTTTTTTTTTTTTGCAGCTTGGTTATTGATTGAGAATAAGCTCCTCGGCTGCAGACAACCAATGTCAAAAAACGTGCCTTTGTTTATCTCTTCTGTCCCCAACTTTTGCATTAAACAAAAAGTTTTACATAAGTTTTAAAAAAACACATACGTAACCCAGCTACACAGCTCTTATTGACCAACTTTTTAAGGTTTATTTTGAATTAGTTATGTGTAGTTTATTGTCTCTGACAATGTCTCCAGATCATAAACAATATTTATAATAATTGTTGGTATCATGCTACTGTTTCATCTCTCAGTAGGAGTGTATACGGTGAAATAAATCAAAAGACTGTTCAGTGTTGATCCTGTTGACTGATATGACTTGGGTATGTGCCCTTCTCTACAGAGATTGTTCGAGCGATGAGTTATGTCATAAACCAAGGTATGGCGATGTACTGGGGAACATCACGGTGGACGGCCATGGAGATCATGGTAAACAGCACAGAGCTCTCACTGAAAACTCTGCATAGCATTGTTTGTGGAATAAGTAAAAGACTGAAAAAATACCCAACATAAAAAAGACTTGGTAAGGAGCTCTTGTCATTAAATTTTAACACACTGGGTAGCTCTTTAGAGGAGTGACGTCCATTATCATCCTTCTGGGCATAATTTAAAAAAAAAAAACCTGACCAGCAGAGATCTAGGGGAGGAATAAAACTTATGAGTTTCTACTTGAAAACTTGAGTTACTATCCCAAATGGAACTGTTACAAACTCATGTTATGTTTAGTTTAACTTTTTAAATAAATACATCCTCTACATTTTTAAGCACAGACCAGAAGAAACTGTCTTTTCTCTTTTAAGCCGTATTACATCGTCGATTCCCTCGGGAGTGATGTTACTGACTAACACAAGTTGATTCAAGTCTCATCCAGATGTTAAGGGACTTCTGTTGGACACCCTGTGTTTTGAAAAGTCGTCTAAGGCGTACCCTCTGTGTTGAAATGTGAAACCGAGAGCTCCAAGCATCAGTCTGATCAAGCATGTGTCGATCTGGGATAATCACAGTCACCATATTCAAAATTCTGAGCTTTATATATTGAATGGATCACTATATTGCAATTTTCACATGAATAATTGATCCAGCAGATAATTTTGAATGTGTTATATAAATGGGGAAAACCATGTCTGAGAGCCTTTTATATAAGTTCAACACGTGACACAGAATAAAGTAGGACTAGTGATTGATGACAAATATGTCAATTACTTGTCATCAATAACAATCTAAACTTAGTTCTTTGGTGTTAATTCTAAATCTGAAAGTTTCTGTGTAATTTTAATCCCTTAATTCCTGGTGTATGGAAGTTTTAAAAAGGTGAAAGCAGGAGGAAATCAAAAAGTAAAGGTTTCCTCTGGCTTTATTTCCTGCTTCGGTCAGAAACAATCCACCTCTTGTTTCATCTATCACCACGGTAACGAGTATTTCCACACAGCAGAAAACGCCCCTTAAGTGACAGTGAGGGACGTAACACCCGTCTTCTCTCCCACTCTTTCTAAACACAGCGCAAACACGTTGAGATCTCTCTGCAATCTTGGGGAAGCGGAGCAGATATCTTAAAGGAACACAAGCTCTGTAATTTAGATAGGATCTGTAATGAAGAGGTGGGTAAACAGGGCTTCAGTGTTCATGTGCAGCTGCACGCATGGCTGGGGGCGCGCACGGGCTGCAGCATGGAGCAACAACCAGCAATTTTGTTGGCTGAATGATGGCGGCGAACCATCAACGGTAAAGAGGCAGAAATTGCACAGAAGGAGGTAACGTGAAATCTGAGAGCCAGGCCCACAGCACTCACGGGGTGTGACAGCTTTGTGGTGACCAAAATTACACACTCTTCAAGTTTAAAGGCTTTTTGTAGAGGATGGGTTTATATTTACAGGTAAATCTTCAGGAAAAATAGAATTATGGTTGATACATACTCCACAATAACAGAGACATTTGTTCTTTTTCTTGAGGTGGCAAGAACAAGAACAAATTTCTCTCTTCTTGTGGTTCTTAGGTGTATGTTGAAAGACACATCATGTCACTGGACCTCTAGAAGATCTCTGAGATGTTCTTTAAAAACACAAGAAAAGAACACACATAAATGTATAAAAGTAGATCTGAATAACATGCCTCAAAGAGTTCTGATGTGCCGTATAAGTTTGTGTGACTGTGAGCTCATCTCTGGTCCTGGTGTTTTAGAAACCTTTTTAAAGAAAAAAAAAATCTGAGCTTTGTCTCTGTCTTTGTTTTCTTTTTTTATCACTTAAGAAACGGTGATTCTTTAATAATAGTATCCCAGTTAGTGGAAATAAAACAAGGCTGTACTTCAGCATCCTACATCATAGTGCCCCCTCTCCCCCCTCCCTCTCTGCAATATCTCCAGGAGGCCTATTCTGTGGCAAGACAGTTTAATCTGATCCCTCCAGTGTGCGAGCAGGCAGAGTACCACCTCTTCCAGAGAGAGAAAGTAGAGGTGCAGCTGCCTGAACTTTACCATAAAATAGGCAAGTATTCTTGATGAAATGTCACTTTTTCATGTGTTCTTTCAAAGAAAATTGTATCCTAGTACCTGTTGGTCATACCTTTTCTGATACAAAATTGTCCGTTGATCGTCACTGAGCTCCTCTGCTCCTCTTTTACTCTCTCACATCTTCTCACTCCTCCTGGCACTGTTCTTGCACATCTATTTCACACCTCTTCCTCTAACACATCTCATCATAATCCCTTCTGTTAAACTTCCTTTGGTTTCCACGGTGACAGGAGTTGGGGCAATGACATGGTCACCGCTGGCGTGTGGCATCATTTCGGGAAAATATGAAAACGGCATCCCTGAATCTTCGAGGGCCTCCATGAAGGTAAGCCTGAGGGTCATCTGCTCTGTTCCCCAGATAAAATCACAGCATGGGGCTGACTTAACGCAATGATCCAATACTCATCCACTTGATTTAGTGTCGTTGCTGGAAGTTGTTTTAAGACACAAGATAAATGGATAGGTTCTCGAAACTGCACGCTGTAATAACTTGAAGTAATCAGTTTCTGCTTGATGTTATCACATTCTCACATGGTAGAGGAATTTTTGCCCACTCTTCTTTACAACCTTGCTTCACTTCATTGATGTTTGCAGGCATTTACTTTTCTGAAGATCCTGTCACAGTATTTTAGTTCAGTGGTGGATTTTGACCGGCCCATTGCTACAACCCAACCTTTTTCTTGCTCAGTCATTCAGATTTGCTGCTGTGCTTGTGATTATTATCCATCTGCTTTAGCTTTTCAGATGGATGACTTCAAATTTGAGCCTACAGTACTATGGTGTACAGAGTAGTTCATGGTTGACTTGATGATTGTATGCTGCCCAGATCCTGGAGTTTCAAAGCAAGCCCAAATCATCACATCTCCATCACCATGCCTGACAGTTGCTGTGAGGGGTTTGTACTGATTGACACTCCAAATTGTATGGGACTGGCCCTGTAAACCTTCCCACATTGATGGGTAGCAACAAAAGCATCACCAAGATCATCCCTGATGTCTCTCTTCCTGTTTTAACGCGAACCCGAATACTCCCGGACAGAGACCCATTCAGGAGCACTCATACTGCAATATTCCTGAAACTCCACGTGGACCCCATCTTCCTCTCTCTCTCGTTTTCTCTCTGCACTTCTCTCTTTGTGTGTGTTGAAAGTGTTTGCCAATACACTGGAGTGCTTCATGTGTGCCATTGCTATGCAGAAACCAGACAGCACGGTGCTCACTTCAGCTTGTATTTCTCCCGCATAGTATTATGTTAATGGATATAGAGAAGGAAGTAATATTTCCCAGTCACGTTCATTAAATTATCCTCAACTGTCAGCTTGTAAAAACTTCAGTGTCAGGTTTTACTGGGATATGCGCCTCCGTAAAAGGGGTAACATTTCACACATAAAAACGTTCTTGAACATGTTACACATCCTAAGTACAATTCAGTGAGTCTCCCTGTGGCCTTGATATATGTGGATAAAACACATCAACCAAGTTTTCTTTACTGAAACAAATGACAAAATGAGGCCACGTCTGTTGCAGTAATTTTAAGCACCGAGTGGTAACTGTTCACCAGCTCTTGCAGCATCCATCTCTTCACTTGTGTCGTATTTCCTCTCTGGTCACTTCACTTCTGTTGCTGCAGTTTTCCTAGTTTCATCTCTCTCCGGCCTTCTTGTTTTTCATCGACCATGATCTGCTCCTCCACAGGTCACTAATTCAGTCTCTGGCTTTTCTTCTCTCCTGTCAGTCTTATCAGTGGTTGAAGGAGAAAATAGTGAGTGAAGACGGAAGGAAGCAGCAAGCAAAGCTGAAAGAGCTCAACCACATTGCAGAGAAGCTGGGCTGTACCCTGCCTCAGCTAGCAGTGGGTAAGACGTTCCTGTCCTTTGCTTAATACTGCTACGGAGCCAACTTATTACATAAGACCAGAGCCTGTGAATGTAAGATATGACCAGTTCATGACCCTCTTACATTTAATGTCTCAGTTTCTCTCAGGATTCTGACTTACACATAATTGCAAAGCCCCTTCTGCTCTGCTTTTGGTGCTATTAAAATGGTGCAGAAGCACTATTAAAATACCTTGTTTACACTTTTTATTCTAACTCAGCTCCGATGTCTGCACCCAGGAAGATGTACTGCATCTTCAGTTCTTGTTGTGCTTTTGTTGTTTAAAGGCATCAATAATAAGTTTTCTGCCATTAAATGGACCCAGACTTTATTTCAACTTCTGCATGTTATTGCCCTCAGCATGGTGTCTAAGAAATGAGGGAGTGAGCTCTGTCCTTCTGGGAACATCCAACCCTGAACAGCTAACGGAGAACCTCGGGGCCATACAGGTAGGAACATGCAGACACACACACATATAGAGTTGTTTTTATCTGTGTGCCCTCATATTCATCCTCGACTAGTCCCCACTGTCATAGATAATGAAAAATAAGACACACATTGTGATGAATTTTGGGTTATCATTATCGGGATGATTATAATGTTTAAGCTTCATGTTTTGAGGAACCTACTTGCACTTCTGTGGATGAGTAGGAGGCTGTCTCTTGTCTGCAGGGTCCCTGCATACAAACCTCTCATCTTTATTTTTCTGCACATCTTGAAGGACACATCTGTAAAATAATTTGACTTTTTTAATTCAGTGTATTAAAAACGCTATCAGACTTAAGAATTTTTGGATCCGAGATTATAGCAAATCGCTATCAATAGTATTTTGACTAAGAAAAACCCACCTTATATCACTTTAGGGGGGAAAGGGGTTCAGACTTTTCATGGTGTCAGCATTTACAACATCGCCTTGCTACTTTGCGGATTACACATCTGGCTTCTGCAAAACTGTTTATGATATTTTGGGATTTTTAAAAACTAAAAGAAAGCGCGTTCACCCAGTTCAAAAATGTACTTTACGAGAATGAGAAATCTGTGCAGAGGTCATGCATTGGAGTCAATGATTCAGATGTTATTGTGCACCGATATATTGATCTGTGCTGTTCATTTTGCTTTGTTAGTCCAAATACTGTTCTTTAGCATTGTGATTCAAGTACTCCAAACCTCTTTTTCTTTCTGTTCTCCTCCATCCATCTCTTCCTTTTTTAATAACTTTTTTTAAAAAATCAACTTTTTCGCAACTCAATACACAAAATAACCAGGCAATCACAGGTAGCAGAGGCTGGTCATTACAAAAAGGTGCCTCCATGGATTTACCATCCCCATTCTTTATCGATTTCTTGATTTTAAAGAAATCCCCCTACTATTTTCATTTTCTTTCCATGTATCTGTTATAAGTCCCCTGCTTTAAGACACAGTCATTTTCTGCTTTGTCCAGGTTCTTCCCAAGATGACCTCTCATATAGTGTCAGAGATTGACCACATCCTGGGCAACAGACCATACAACAAGAAGGACTACCGGTCTTAGATCAGGCTGGTGGACCACGGAGGTCAGCTGTTCCTTCCTACTTAACCATACTGCTACCTTGGACCCCCCTCTCCTGTGATCATGACCACAGTTCTCTCCTTGGACTCCGCTAATCTCCAGCCCACGTCAGCCTGACTGACAATCCCGCTAAGTCTGCATCGCATACCGTCTCTGTTTGAAACTTCTACTTCGATCAGCTCCACCAGGTTCATCTCAGGTGTAATCCAGCTCAGCCAAGAAATGCTTCAACTTCTGCAGCCTCAAAAAGTAGATCCAAACCCTCTCAAAACAAAACCAAGTGTTACCCTTATTAGCAACATTGTGCAGATATCCGCAGCTATAACTATGCAGAGTTCAGAGTAACCCATGTTGAAGCTCAGACATGCTTACATCATTAAAAACACCAAATTAAAAGGACACCTTGTTTTGATATCTAAATAACTGAACTGGCATTTTGACTTCACTTAGACAACAAGGGAAGCAGCTACAGCTCTTTTTTTCTTTTTGACATCAAACTTGACACTCACATCATGCATAGATGCATTGTAGGAAAAGTCAAAGTGGCCAGTTGTGTTATTGCTATTCCCGAGTTTTCCATGTGGACCACTAAACAAAGATGACCAAGGCCTTCTGGTGAAAGCTTCAGGATAGTAAGAATTGCACCACTGTTTCCAGTTTTCTCCACTTCAAAGAGAAGTGAGCTGATCTTTGACATGAAAATTGGCCCTGCACCAGCCCTGAATGCAGGTGAGGTTAAAATTAAAGTGCCTTCCTAAAGAGCACCTTGATTATCCACCCATCCAACTAACTGCACAAGCACAGGAGTCTTAACCGTAACTATTTAAAGTCCAGACTCCACTCACAGATAATCTAATTTGAGCACAAAGATTCATACTGGACACATATTTTATTTATGAAAATCACTGCAGCACAGCTGAATACATCAGTACCAGCACTTCAGATTCAGATGAACACATTGAGGTTTTAGATGCATACTGAACACAATCTACTTGGGCTTTCATTAATATGCTATGCAGGGCAGAAAAACAAAATTAACATAAGCTCTTCAAACTTGCACCTCCTGTGTCATAGGTGTGTGCTCAAGTCACGACGTGAAATGTCTTCCCATGAAATCTGTTCTTTTTCAGTGACAAGGTGACCTACTCATACTTCTTGGAAACAGAGCTTTATGAATATGAATGAGGCCTCCACGAACCTAATAGCTTGAATTAACTTTAAGATATTTACCAAATGTATTTGATCCTATATTTAGTACTGTATTCAAACACAGTGTTCAGTAGATATTATTGGCTGCAAATCCTGAGAGTATCAACCAAAAGATGCATGTTTCCCTGCTATAGTGTGCCTCTTTCTTCTCTTTGATAACTTACACAATTAAGAGTCTGCAAGCTTGCCTGATGCGTGGCCCCAGTAAAGCAGTGGATTATGGGACACTGAGTACCACCTTAAGTGGGGCTCTAGAAGAAGGCAGAAGAGAGAGGTTGAAGCTTGAAGCATGTCGCCCCTCTGTGGTCATTTTGAAGAACTGCTGCTTCGCTTCACATCCTGAAGGAGAGAAATTATGCTTCAAAAAGTGAAATGCACGATTTATCAGGAACTGAAACTGCATCCGCTGAAGGTATGGAGAAAAGCATAAAATGAATCTATAAAAGATTGAAAAAAATTGCTGATCTGGTCATGGTTATGATATCTTTAAAAACTGCTTGTTAATGGCACAATGTGACATATAGACAAGATTACAGTATTTATCCTAGAGTAGTCATTAAATATCAAATTTATTTTGGCATTTTGAAATGTTTTGTTTTCAAGGTGTTACGTGTATATAAAATGCTAAGGTAAACCCTGTAACATAAGCAAAACGAAGCCTTTCGTGAAAATGAGGACTTCACTGTACTGTATGGCTAATATAAAAATAAAATGTAAATAGTTATTTTATTGCTCCTTTGCAGTATCACTGCATCAGTTGCAGTGTTTGTGTCAGTCCTTGTCCCACCCTCCTCCCTCAGCCTGGCCTTCACAACCTCCAGATGTTTCCTTAGAGATATGTAAAAATAGATCTTTATGAAAAATAAGTCAGACTGTTTCTGCATTATGAAGTTAACTATGAATTCTCCACTGATGATCATAATTACTGAAGAAGTAGCTTCTATAAGGAGACAGTAGTGCTATGAATAAACATTACTCATTATTCACCTCATTATCATGGACTCAGTGGCTCCACAACCCAGCATCGTTTTTGTTCAGATTAATCTGGAATACAAGCCATCACTGAGATCAGCTGAGACGTTAACTGGGTTTCATCTCTCTGATCTTTGGTGCACATTTGTTGATTTGCAAATTTCGGGAGATAACAACCATCTATGCTTTTGCTGAATGGTTGTACACACTGAGGTGAAATAACAAGCTGCTTTTGGCTCGAAGTTTAAGAGGTTTGGCCCTTGATGATCATTGTGTTGCAAATGACTGGACAGAGTAAAGATTAAATCTTCCTCTAGTTGTGCATGTGAAAATATGAACGGACACTCTGAGAATGAGCATTTGCTCTTCGGTATTGGTTTGCGGTCTGTGGTGGGAAGAATTTGTTATATGTACCATCATTTGATTTGCTTTGGGTTTGTGTTTCCCATCAGTTTGAGTTCATGTTGGAACGTGACCACCTGGCAGAGTGCCTTGACTTGAGTTCTGCTACAGTTTTACATTCAGGGATGTCTTTCTTTACAAGGTGGTAAATGGTACTTGAGTGCTGGCCTGTAAACAGATGTGAGAAAAGAGATTTATGCAGATCATATATGGTATATAAATATATTTATAGAATTGTTCAATTGCTGAATCAACTTTCTTTTAATGTTTTTTTAATTAAAATGTACATAAAGAACATAACAGAATTATCAAATACCCATAATATTATTTCTAAAGAGGAAGTTTCTCCAAAAGTTACATATATTATTGTTGCATTTTATGTTCTTCAAAATGTTGACATAACTTCTGAAGTATTAATGAAATGTCCATGGCATATTTTGGTCAAACTACCACACAGATACAGTAGAAAAGCTCCCTTTTACACCACGTCTTTACAGCTGTATTCATGACAGGCAGGTTCAGGGGGCGGAGTCAGCCACTCCACTCAACTCCACCCACTTCTCCTACATAGTGTAGCTTTATTTTAGAATTGGTGTTACAACTACACGAATCACGTCAGAGATCAAGTAAATGCAGCAATATCTGAAACTGAATGGAGATAAAGATATGAAAACCAGATAATTTCCTCCTGATCTGGATCTGTGATGTAACAGTACCCTACAAGTCTGAACTGCTTACTGACTTATATATTTTCAGTCTCAGATGGCCCTAAATAAAATGAAAGCTATGTTATTTTAAAGGTTTTGAGTTAGTCATTACACAAAAATTGTTCCAAAGCACCTTTTTCTTTTTCATACATCCCCTTTAAAGTAATAAAGTAATGCTTTGTAGCCGTTATCCTTTTCAGCCACATAACTAAATATGGATCATCTCTGGATCAAACTTTAAGGGACACGTTTATCATTTCTATGCACTGACTCATCACAAAATTATCACATTCATAAGTCATGAATACATTTTTGTCCAAACATCTCTTCTGACCCCTGTGGTCCCTCTCTGCCACCCCACTCACGTTATATGGCCTGAGACGTGGGTGGGGTGGATGCTTAACAGTCCAAGGTCTGTGTTGTCGTAATTGCCCACACGTTTTCAGTGGGAGACAGGTCTGGACTGCAGGCAGGCCAGTCTAGTGCTCACACTTTTTCTACAAAGCCATGCAGAATGTGGGTTGGCATTGCCTTGCTGAAATAAGCAAAGATGCTCCTGAAAAAGGCGTTGCATATGCTGCTCCAAAACCTGTATGTACCCTTCAGCATTAGTGGTGACCTTCACTGATGTGCAGGTTACCCACGATGCCGTGGGCACAAACACACCCCCACATCATCGCAGATGCTGGATTTAAAACCTTGCGCCAGTAACAATCTAGATGGTCTTTTTCCTCTTTATCCAAGAGGACACAACCTCCATGATTTCCATAAATCATTTGAAATGTGGACTCGTCAGACCACTTTTGTCACTTTATGTCGGTCCATCTCAGATGAGCTCAGGCACAGAGCCACTGGTGGCATTTCTGGGAGTCGTGGGTATATGACTTTCGCTTTACACAGTAGAGTTTTAACTTACAGATGAATTGTGTTAACTAACGATGGCTTTCCAAAGTATTCCCGACCCTTCATGGTAATATCCTAGAACGAATGATATTGGTTTTTGATGCAGCTCTTTTTGAGATCGAAGGTCAGGGGTACTGGTCACAAAAATGTCTCCAGAGTCTCTGAATCGTTTGATGGCGTTATTGACTGTAGATGATGAAATTCCTGAATTTTTTGCAATTGTACATTAAGAAACATCCTTAAACTGGACTATCTGTCTGTACAGTTGTTCACAAAGTGGTGAACTTCTGCCCATCCTTGTAAATGACTGACGCTCCTCTTATATCCAATCATGACACGCCCAGTCTTTTATGCTCCAGCTTTCCTGGAACGTGTTGCAGGCATCGAGTCAAAATTTGCAATAAAACAAAATGTATCAATTTGAATATTAGATATCTTGTTTTTATAGGTATTCAATTGAATATAGATTTAAAATAATTTGAAAATCCTTATCTTTTTATTTACATTTACACATAATCTCAATTTCATTGAAATTGGGGTTTGTACAAAAATTATATTGTGCTTTCATTCATCATTAACATATGCTTTAAGACTATAAACTCATTGAGTCTGCTCCTTAATTTTGATATCCCACATACTTTTGCAGGTCTAAATACAAACCTCTCTTTTAAATGCTAATTTGCTACCCCTTTTTTTTTTTTAATCAGAGGCATAGAAAAATAAAGCATTTGGATCGCATCAGGCTTCATCATAAGCTAACAACATGAGTTAACACAAAAATATTGTCCATTGGCTTTTTTTTTCTCCCCCATTTGTGGCTTTAGAGCCTGGGAAACAAATATGGAGTAAAAGATTAATCAAAATAAGAACCAATTGTCTTGGTGACTTTCACTTATTTAGATACCTGGGAACACCAAAACCTGTTTGAATGCAAAGCTACCTTTGCCTCAGATCCATGTCATTGTGTGAAACATGCTAATGTTTGGATAGAAACTTGACTGACACTTTTTTTTTTCCCTGTGTGAAATGGAAATCATTAATGCATTGTCTCTGTAAATAGTGTATTGGAAAATGATCATAAATAAATGCAATGCCAATAGAAACATCAGTGTCTGTTAGTTTAAAAATGAATCGGTGATACAAGTCAATGTTTGTTAAACTTGGTGACTTAATGTATGCCAACGCTGCCAAAAAAAAAAACAAACTACTTTTGGTGGTATGTAAACACACACAAACACACAAACTTATATACAAGTATACTGGTCGCTTTAATTGTTACAAAAAACAAAACAAAACAAAAAAAGACGGATCTGGAGAAACAGATTCCAGACATCTGATCATGAATTTCATGAAGTTGAAATGTGACCTTTCAATCCCCTGGTAAACCCTATTCCCAACCAAAGTTAAAAATTATTTAAAAAAAAAAAAAAAATTATATGAGTATTTATTTAACCTGCCCTCAAATCCAATACCACCCTACCAACCCCCATCCCTCCAAAACCCCTTTTCTCCACTCTTTATTTGGAGCCGGTGGATAGCAGAGCGATGAGTCCTGAGGAGGCACTGATGGACAGGATGTAGTTGCTGGAAAAAGGTGGGTTAAGGAGGAGATTAAAATATATAAATAAAATCACAAGATACACACACACTTGCGATCACCTTGCAAACCAGATTGTTGGCAGTTAAATACCAAACTAAAAGAAATGATGTGTATATAAAAATGTTATACAGATGTGATCAAGTTACCATTTTATCCTTTATATGTCAACCCTCAACATCAGTGTAATTTTATTAACAAATTTAATTTACTCTCAAAGTAGTATTGATTTCTAAGAATTTATAGGTACCTTTTTATAAGATATGTATATTTTTTTAAATATTTAATATAATATTTTGTTGCTTAACCAAAAGACGGTCAAGAACAGTGAATTTTGCTAACACATTGGCAACAGGAAAAGTAATCCGAGTTTATCTACAGAAGAAAAGATATAGCAGGACAAACTAAGTCTTTATCAGTCCACTCATTAACACTGAACTCATCAATGAGCAGCTAAAGGATACACAGTGGGGTTGAAGTTCTTCAGCAAGAAGAAGGAGGCAATGATGACGAGGACCAAGAAGAGTGTGTTGTTGTAGAAGATGGAGAAGGTGGTGGCCTCGTAGTCAGCGACCTCATTCTTCTTCCAGAGGATCCTGATCACATGAATCAAAAACTCAATCTATTTCACCTGCATCCGTCATGAATATGTACTGGCCACAGACAAACATTCTTACATTTATGTTTAGACACATTACAATCTGGATTATGTGCTACATAATCCCTTCATGAAGAGATGTAAATTTCTTGTAAGAGAAACTTCAACATTGCCAAAACAAATGAAGAGTTTCACCTCTCGTCCTTCTCCTTGCGGGACATCTTGCGGTTGTCTGCCTCAGACAACTTCCTGGTTACCTCCTTGGAAACAGCATCTTCACGTTTCTGTGCAACTCTGAATGACAAAGAAGAAACATTCACAGAGGTTAAGAACAAGTAATCTAAAAACAGATTTCTGCAAGCAATTATGTAACTAAAACTGGAAATTTAATTTTAAAAAACATTAAATTTTACTTGCTTGTTTAGCTTTAGTGACAGTGTAATGAATAAATCATTATTTTCTTTAAAAGTGTCTGCAATGAATATTGTATTACATGTCAATCAATTTGATTAGTCTTGAAAAGATCTCAATGAATGGTGTTGCAGTGACATAAATACACTACACCTCAGCACAGGGAACTTATATATATATAATATTTATTTATTTATTAATTAAGTGGTGTGTTTTTTTTTCCTTCTACTTACTTGTGTTTGAGCACAAACTTCACGTTCTTATAGGCAAAAGCAACCAGGTATGTGCTGACCAGGGTCATTACAGCGTAAAGGACTGCAGACTGGACGAGGTCCATGTGCCAGATCCTCCAAAACAACCCTAAAAAGACAGATATATACACAAAACACTGATCAAAACACAGTTTCATTCAACTGAACAGATCTGTTAGTCAAAAATCTTCACAGTCACTAAAACTTAAGTCCAAACAGATGAAGCAGAATTAATTTTCATTGTTTCAATACTAAATGAATACAATGAGTGCAATCGATAAAACCATGAATTATTTTCCCCTCATTCATTCTCAACCATATGAAACACATTTCTGCAGCACTGTTTATAATCTTTATAATAATCTTTATAATAATCTTTCAAAGCCACCAAAAACATCTTTGACATAAAATAATGCAGAAGTCCAGGCATTTCAGCACTGATATTGTTGAAAAAAAAACTGAAAACATGGGTAGAGTAATTACAGTGGCAAATAACTAAAACAGGCTGCATTAAAAAAAAAATAGAAAATTAAAAACTTAAAACAAATACACACAGCAGATGCTACTATTTTTAAACATTCATGCCAGTTACACATCAATACATGTATGAAGCACTGAAAATCTATTTCAAGCCTATTACTAGGGTATTCTGCTCTAATGAAATGTTTATGTAACAAACTGTTTTCAGTTGAATCTTAGTATGTTTTGTAAGTGATAATTATTTCCCCTGTTAGTTATTTTAGTTCATGTTTAATGGGGAGATTAACTGTGAGGTGAATATGCCTGTTGGTTGAAGCTGCCTGAGTGTATTAACTTTGAATAAAAGCTGCTTCAGTATTGACTAGAGTTTCTCGGCAGCAGAAACAGAAATGTGAACATCTCAGATCGAGCTTTTTTTTTTTTTAATCTGTTTGCGTTATTATACGGACATACAGTACTTCTGACTTTGGTGCTTAATAGTGTTGCTTCATGGGGTAGTAACATCATTTTAACCACTCTGTACGACAAATGTAGCTCATGATACCACTATTTTTAGTCTTTCATAAAGGCTATTATTGACTGTACACAACCGTGGGTATCTGGAATACCTTGCAGAGCTACATTTCAGTGTAAAAGCTCTGATAAACTCATCTTCGAAGTCGGTTTTCACACTTTTTTTTATTCCTGAAGTGAATGAGCTAGCCGGTTAGCGGTGTGCTACTCACAGATAGGGAGGGCAGAGACGATGAGCGCGTTCCCGTAAAATAAAGCTGTAGACTTCGCAGATAGATTTCTGCTGAAGTCCTGGAGGAGAAGATCTTCCTCTGACTGCTGCTTGTTGCCACCTTTGGGAGCCATGTCTGCAGAGTTACCGGTGTGTCCGTTTCTCAGCTCAGAAACTAAAGGACTGACACGTCGTAGGACGACAGCAGAGGGACGCGTCAGCATTACCCCCGCTCTTCTTCGCTGGTTACAGGATGAAGGAGTTGCTTGTTGCTGCCCCCTATAGGAAGGTAAAGAAGTTAAATCTCTGTTTTTTCTGCTCTGCGGTTAGGCTACTTGAAAAAATAAAATAATATTTAAAAAATATATTATTATTAATAAGGAAGAATAGGGAAGTAAGGTGTATTCCAGGAATGTTGTCACAAAAGATTTATTTAGAATCCAAACTAAAAAATAAGATTTCCTTCGAAGTAATCACCCTGGAGACTGATGCACTTTCCCATCCCTCTCTGCCACTCTTGAATGCACGCCTTGAAGGACTCTTCTGGGATCCTCCGCAGCTCTGTGGACACGACCTTTTTGATGTCGTCCACGTTTTCAAAACGGGTCCCCTTCATTACCCCGTTGAGCTTAGGGAAGAGGAAAAATAATCACACGGAGCCAAGTTTGGTGAGTCGGGAAGTTAAACCCCCTGAGTCCCATTGTTATGTTTCAAATTCTCCGAGTGTGTCAATGTTTTGGACCAATCAGCGGGCCGCATCGGCCACCACGTCCAGGCCTCCTGTCCAAGTCCCAAAGTCTCATTTTGACAACCTAGTCTTCCCAGTCCTTGAGGCCAGACTTTATTTCCCTCATTTTTTTCCTTTTTCGTTAATTTATGACTTTATACAAAATAAAACTGTTGATAATTACGTGACTTTTTCAGAACCAGGTGTCTCTCAGATTTCTTTGATTTGACTGTAATCACGTGATTGTAATGTGTTCATCCTTCCATCATTGTCTGATCACTGATCAATACCTGAAAGTTAAATCACTACTGTCTGCTCGTTTACAGATGTTACCTGTGTAATTCACAAGTGTAACAGCAGCTACAACACTCGTAAGTTGTGTTTTATTACATTCATCATTCTCTTTTTTAATCTTTTGTCATTTAAAGTTCTCCTGCAGTTCTCCAGTTTACTTTGTGTTCTTTGTTATTCAGGATGCTGTCACAAAACAGAACATTTTCTACTCACTTTGTTAACAGGTAAGCTCATTGGACTGGTGTACCTATGCCAGCAGACAAACAGCTTGTTTGAGGATGTCAACTTGGACCCTGACACTCTGGATGAGGATGCTGCTGTCGCCACACTGGAAGAGGTGGGCGAGGGCGTCGAGAAGGACATCCAGGATCCGACCTTCTTCGGACCAGACACCCCTGCCCGCAGAGCAGCATCCAAGCCAGGTCCAGCACCCAAGTCTGAGACATCAGGTCCAGCCGCCCCTACCGACTACCAAGAAGCCTCTGGAGCCCGGTCTCCTGCTCCGCAGCACCCCTCAGACTCTGAGGTAAACACCACACTCACACCTGACTTCAGCAGACAGAAATATTGTAAGATGCTGAAGAAGATTTCTGATTCAGAACCTCACAGCATTTTTAATTCAGTGTCGTTTTTAGAAAGTTGCAGCTTTCTGTGCTCACAGTAGCTCTTTCTCTTGTTAATCCTCTGCTCAGGAGGAGGTCCAGGGTCCTGATGGCCAGCCGGAATTCCAGTATGTCCTGAAGCTGGCTAGGCCCCTGGTGGAAGCCAGGAGTCTTCAGGGGCTCAGCGAGAGTAGGGTAGACGGACTCATCTCACTCTGGAAACACCTACCAGAGCAAGACAGAGAGCAAGTCGTCTGACTTGACACTGAACTTGAGATTACAAAAGTGAATGTTTCTATAAGGGGTGGGGGTTGGGGGTTGATATCACATTATTAGTGAGCTGAGCAAAAATCCTGCAAAGTATCATAATGTTATTGGTCAAAACGTCCAAGCAAAAAAAAAATTGGTCTGAAGGAAATTCCTTATTCAGAGACAATACCCTAAACATGAGGACAATTCTTTGTTGACTTCCATGTGCTCTCATCACTGAACTGCAGAACTGAACGGACTCATGACTGAGGAAAGTTTCAGTCAAACGCTGTTCAAAAACTGAAGAAAAACTGAACTAGGACAAAAGAACTGTGCCCTTTTATGATGGGCTTTGGTGGGCTCACACAGAATTTGACACCGTAGCATTTCTGTCTAAAGCATAGAGTTGTCCCTCCTCTCTTCTGAGGTATCACTACTTTACCAGAATTTTATTGACAAGACCATGAAACTATACTTTAAGAGCATCATTTAGATTTCAAAAATCCAAAAATGTTCACTCTATGTAAAAGAATGTCCATTCACATTTCAAGAAACTTCAGTCAGATGGAATGATTCCTATTGAACAGGCTTATAATTAACTTTATGAAATATAAAAAAATCTTAACAGATTTCAATATTACTACTAATAATAAGTGTTAACAGAGTGTTTTCATGGATAACTTTTAAATGGAGAGAGAGCCACGATGCGCTTTCAGGCTCTGCCCCACCTGTCCCCATGGGTGCAGGCCCCCTTCAGAGGGGGGGAATATGTTATGTGTAATTTTATTCAGAGTACAGTCAACTTAAACATGTTATGTCATGAATCACTTTACACAATTTTA
>JAOWBL010000005.1:14096241-14134477 GCA_028564865.1 Zenarchopterus dispar | reverse complement strand
TATATATATGGATGTATATAAGCCCATCAAACTGGAAACTTTTTTAAAGCCATTAATGTCTTTTTTTTCACTCCACTGCTCATTGTCATTCATCATTGTTTTAGTTATTTTATGGGTGACAGTATATCATAATTTGTCATAATTAAATAATTACGATTGTCATTTTGGGATTACTTTTTGTTTTTTACACTATTATGGTCAGCAAAACTACCTCAAGCCATAATATGACGAGGAAACATCTGCTCAGTGGGCATATGGGAGTAGTTTGTTTTTTTTTCCTGGACTTAGGTTGAATTAACAGCTCTGCTATTTAAAATCGTAAAAATTTCCTAATTTATTTACCTCACTGGTTGCAGTTGTCTTTGAAGGTTTTATACCATAGTGTAATGCATCTGCTCTGCTTTTATTGGACTACTTCCGGTGCTGGCATAAACGAGCGTGAAGACAAGCCCCGCCCTACTGCAGCTTCTCTCTCTCACCAGCAGACGACTCTCTCCCTCCGTTTGAGGCGAAGCCCCGCCCCTGGCAGGTTACGGGGCGGAGCCTCGCGGTGCGGAGCCGGGAGTCGGGAAGAGCTTCTCCCTCCGCAGCTGCGCTCCGTCCTTTGTCGTATTGTGCTTCTTTGCGCCTTTCAGTTCACGACAAGACTACAAAGAAAGTCACGGACAGACGGTCGAAATAGAGACCGAGCATGAAAACGGCGGGGGGAAGCAGAGGGACTCGAGCGACCTAACAGGACCACCCCGTAGTCCAGACACGGATACTAGGCATTATCTCCAGACTGGATACGGAGCTTTGCCGATGTATACACTGGATTTTACCCACCAAAGAGTGTCGAGACCAGGGATAGAGGGCTGGATTTTATCGCCCAGGTAGGACTTCTCTCGTGTCGGCGTCAGAGAAACGAAGAAAGGGTGTCCGTTTCTTTTTGTTTTTGTTTTTTTTAAATCGTCTATCGGGAAAGCTCCGTGACATCAAATCACCTTGTAACGGACGGTAACGGCTACTTCTGTTTGTTTTTACGCGTTTATTAAACTTACAGCTCCGGATCCGTGCTCTTCTTCTTAGAAAAATCACTACCTAGATGTTAAAGACACCCTCCGGGGTGTCCTGTAGGTGTTTTATCCGCTGCAGTGTTGCCGTATGTATGCGTGTGTGTGTGTGTGTGTGTGTGTGTGTTCGTGTATCTGCGTGTCAGCTGTAGCCTACGTGCAAACTTGCTCGGGCAGCGATGTAAGCGGCACGTAGACAGCAGGGGCCGCGTATCGGACTCCCGTGATCAAAATACAGTCCCGGGAGAGTGGGGGTTTTGTTACACTGATGATCCTATCGCTCCTGTGCGGATACGCAGCTGTAATTGCAGGCATGACGTTAGCAAGAGACCAAAAGACACGAGAAAAATAAGGAAAACGACATGGTGCAATTACTTGTTCTCCTTTTAATATGATTAATCTGAGACACGGTTTCCCTGCGGTAGGATTAGGTCATATTTTTCCGCTTCACTTGTGAGGCAGCCGAAGTGTTGTTCCTGCTTCCCAAATGAGAAATCGGCGTAACAGGCTGTTCCTGTAATATTCCTACAAGGACTAGTGTGTGTGTGTGTGTGTGTGTGTGTGTGTGTGTGTGTGTGTGTGTGTGTGTGTGTGTGTGTGTGTGAGAGAGAGAGAGATCACCGTGGTAGCTGCTGGGGTGTTGTTCCTCTTACATACGTGGGGTCATCCTGGGATCAAACCAGTCTAGTCATTGTTGGTGGGGGTTTCGTTTCAGCCTATAGACCAGGAAGGCTTTCCTTTCCAGGAAAGGAAAGGAGCTTGGGTTTTATGGTTGTTTTTTTTATTTTTTGTTTCCTTACAGTTGCTGTGTAGCATAATTAGTTGTCCAAGAAAGGCATTAATCACTGCTGTTTGTGCCAGGATGACTTCACTTTAGAAACAGAGATTAGAGGATTATAACTGTTATCTTTGATGACGACCTCTTTCTTTGTCTTTCTCTTTCTCTCAGGCTTGTCAGGGTTTAAGAGGGGATCATGGATAAAACTTTGCACATTCTCCAGAAGTCTGCAGACTGTGTACCGGCTGGGATCCCCCTGGATATGAGTTTAAATGTGGACGAAGGGGAAGATTTCACAGAACAGCAGATCGTGGGGCTGTCGGACAAAATACCTCTGGTGAAACCGTATTTCAAGAAGAAGCAGAGGAAATTGGATGCCAAATGCCTCCACCGTGCCCTGGAGGATCCTATACTGACCACTTTACTTAACACGGATACTCTGGTCTCTGGTGATGGGGTGTTTGTTCCCCGAAACCAGCCGGGCAGGACTCCGGGTAATTTATGTACTGCAGCTGTGGTGAAACAGGGCTGTGTGGGCCAGGTGTGTCTCAAGGATCCAGGAGCCGCCGAAGATGGCACAGCAGCGGCCGGAGTACAGGGGTTGATGAGCCGGGATGTTGACGTGGAAATAGCAGATACTACTGCGGAGTTGGACGAAACAGAGGGGCGAGGGGAGCGGGCCAAAATCACAGATTCTACCCCCGACTGCTTTCAGCTGAAACCTGGCCTCAGGGCGGCAGGGAGCGCAGAGACAAATACACCCACAGGAAGGGATTTACCTCCCATAGTTGCACCCCAGGTTCCCCACCAAGAGGGGGTAATCAAAAGCAAAGACCTCTTAACCTCTGGAGGTAAAAATCTTCCAGTCAAAGACTGCAGTGGGGTCCAGGACTCCCATTCCCTCCTCCTGCAGCCTGACAAAGGAGTGCTATTTCAGGATAAAAGTGAAGAGGCCTCCCTGGACCTGGTTTTTGAGCTTCTCACTCAGCTCCAGTATCACACTCACCAGTCAGACTCAGTGGACATTTGTGTGGATTTCCTACAAGGACAGTGTGTTTATGGCAATGACTGTGCCCAGCACCACACTGTGCTGCCGTACCACTGGCAGATCCGCAGGAGCAGCACTCAGACATGGCAGAGCATGGCAGACGACTCTCAGGAACAGCTGGAGCGACTGTACTGCAACCCTGACAATGAGCACGTCAGGCTCAAAATTCAGTAAGTATCTCCAGCGAAGTGTTTACTGCATCTGTTAGACTGTATTATTCTGTGCTGTGTAAACAGGAAGGCCCTATGGTTAGACACATGATCCTATTGTGGGGCGACATGGTAACAGAACATTTCTGATTTTGATTCATACCATCTGCTTTAGTGGGCAATTCACTTTCAATTTACGTCATTTGAAATAGGAACTGAAACAGCAATTCTTGCATTTGTTGTAGATAACCCAGTTTATAAATATTTCTGCTTAATTCAGATAAAACTGATTATATAATAATCATAAGCGTAGAAAAAAATCATCCACACAGTTAGAAATTGCAGTAATGGGCCATGTATTGATGTGTCTTTAAATTCTGCTGAAAGGTAATTACATGGTAAATTGATAGGTAATTGTGACAGTGAAGCAGTAAGCTGATAGACTTGCTTGTGACTGACTGGCCACTTCTGGTTATGGCTGTTGGAAACTGCAGACATCAGCCTGAGTTCCCTCTTTGTTTTCGCCACCGGTGGCAAACTGAAAGCGTCAACTCTACAGCTGTTCGGTACGCGCTGATGCAGAGCCAGTGTGCTTGTTTATGCGTCGCTTTCACAGTTTGTGATCTATGTATGTGTGAAAGTGGGTATTGGTCTGTTTTGCTTTCATGTGTGTCGTAGTTAATGTGCACCCTCTGGACAGCGCTTCATGTGAGCAGCTACAATGCCCAGTATCTGTTATCTTTTTCGTGTGTTTCCTTGCTCCTGAACTGAGCCCTTTGATTGGCTGTGGCTCCAAGCAAAGCAGAATTTACAGGCCTCATGACTGAGAGCTGTGAACTTCCCTGACCCCCCAGTTGCATTGTGTGGTCAGTGACACAGACGCACTTGGCAGCTTCTGTCCTCCCCTCAGTCATAAACATGCATTAGAGTGTACATTTGCACGCACACACACACACACAAAGTTTGGCATGCAGACGCTTGCACGAATAGGCTGCACTGGGAGGCCAAGTGGCGTGCAATGCTCACACGCACGCCTTTTAGGAGAGAGATAAACCTCCCTTTCACTATCTCACACCCCATAGATACACACACACTCATGCAAGCAATTGGAAATCCTCACGGAGGGAGGAGGGGGCCATAAAGGAGCATGTACCGCTTCCTGTTAAACTGTGCCATACGCAAGCACATTTACACATGAGCACCCGCACACAATGAGTGTGTTCACCTAGAATTTTATGACCTTATTCTGAACACAGCTTTGTTTATTTTCTGTTTTTTTGCCCCTCCAGTTTGTGAAAATGTCCCCCTAATAAATTGTAACAATTCTTTTATTCATATCATCAGTACTGAAACTGGTATTAACACGGTCAATGACACAGAACTGGGACCTGATACTCTCAGTCTATCAGCTACATCTACACCGTAAATCACATCTGATGTCTTTTAGCAGCTGTATGCGTGTGTGTGTGTGTGTTTGTCGCTGTTTATGCTTAAGCTAACACACAGGTTTGCATGTGCGCACAAAGATTCGTCTGTGTCCGTGTGTTTGACTTGTTGGGTCGCGTATCGAGCTGAAACTCTATGCAAATTGCGTATTGCCTCATAAACAGGATGTGCACCTGGTGGAGTCAACCCAGATTTTTCAGAGGCCTTTTTGAGTGTGTGACACACTCACACAGTCAGATGGGAGCATCTGGTAACTCGACTGAAACTCTTGCTGAAACTAGATACGCTGGAGAAATTTTTGCCAGTAATTCCTAGATATATTTGTTATCATTGTAGAGACAAAGATGATTAAGTTCTTAACACATACCCATTAACACTTGAATAGAAATAAGCATTTTGCTCACTGTTTACAGCAACGTTTTTGACACAGTTTCATCTGTTTTTATAATCTGTATGCCTGGGTCTGTACCCTTTATTTACCATAACCATATCTGTTCTTTCTTCTGGAGTTAAACGTAGCATTGATTTCAGGCTGAGAGTAACAGGCTGTCAGATGATGAGAGACAAACTAAACAAAGAGCGTAAACTGTCCTGTTCCTCGTGTCCTGGTTGTTTAGCACAAAGTTCTTTCGTAAAGCGCTTTGTGTTTTGCTGCGTGTGTTAGAGGTCTTCTGATACTTTTCTTTAGAAACAAAACCCAGCTCGTCTTTCATGCACTCAAGATCAAGAACACAGTGCAAAGGCATCGTCGTGGTTACTACAGCCAGATGATAACATCGTTAGTGATATAAAGAGCATTAGATAACTTGAGGAGCTATGTCGTCGGTATGGCAACGAAGGCCTGTTTTTGCCATTGTTTTTTTTTTCTGTGCAGAGGGAGTGCACAGAAAAGAAAACGCTCAGTCGCTTTTGTGTATCTGCGTCTGATTATGTGCTGTACCATTGCAGTGTACTTACGCGAGTGTGTGTGTCCTGCCCTGAACTGTTCCTGTGTGTGTGTGAGCACGATCCATGGCACAGGTTAATCCCATCCATATGATAAGCAGGGATGGAAGTTTGACTAATCCGTGTTAGTCATGAACTCAGCAGGAAGGAGGAATGTCACAGTCATCGCTTCTAAAAGTTAAACTGCAATAATCTTCCTCTGTACAATTTCAGAGTCATACTACGCTGTAACGTGTGTTTGTGGGAAGGTGGGAAATATGAACTAAGACTCTCTTAATTTCCGCTGCACTGATCTGAGAAGCTGTCAGCCACAACTCTCATAATTAGGCCAGTTTCCTGTAATATGCACTCAAGGGCTGACTTTAGGACTTAAAAAAAAAAACATGTGGCTAAGTTTTTCTTTTTTTTTAATGACCACAAAGACAGTTGCACTGCTCCCATGTGGGTGTTTGTGTGTTTAAGCGAGTGCTGGAGACAGATTTTTTTGTCAGGCACATGAGAAAGTCTTGCTTGTCATTAACTGACATAAAGAGTCACTAAGCATTAAGGGCAGAGCAACCTGACACCAAGGTGTGTGCGTGTCTCTGTGTTTATATCATGGGGGAATTCCATGAAACCTGGTTACCTTGAATATCATTTATATATATATATTTATATCTGGAATAACATGGACAACATTTACTTGAGCCTACGTGTGAGAGGAAATGTGCTATATGTCTTCTTGGTTTGTGTTTGTGTGTATTTGTAGGGCAGTAACTTGTAAGACAGATTATACCATGAATCAGAGGGGCGACGTTTGGGTCACTCTTCATCATATTAGTCAGAGTCTGCCTCCGTCTTTACTTCATTAGGGTTAGGTCTTGCTTTTTGTTTTGGTTTTTTTTTCATCCTCTGGATTCGTCATTCTGGACATTTCCTTGTCATGCTCACCTTTATTCTCATGTATCTGCTTTTTTTTTGTACTTATACAGTTTCCTTTTGTAGGTCTAAAGAGGTAGATAAAACATGTGAATGGGTTTATAAGGTTTTTCCAGCACTCCCATATCTGAAGTGTCACTTACTGTTACTTTGAATGCCAAGCCTATTTGCCAATCCTCCCACTTTTTATCTCAGGTTTTATATGCTCACTCAATTTACACTCCAGGCAGCTGACAGATTTGTCAAAAGATGGGGTTAAAGGTTCGAGAGAGGACACTCTGAACTTTAAGCTTAGTGACAGAGACAGAAAGAAACGCTCTTAAAGGGAACAACCCGGGACACGCAGGACACAAAATGTCCTGTTCTGCATGTGACCGTGTTTCTTTTTGATTTAGTGTTACATCCTTTAGAGCTTAAAAAAACAGATTCAGATGAAGCACTTTTAAATAACTAACCTGAAAGTAAATAAAACTCCCCTCTGACATCAGTGAGGTGGTGTGTGAAAGAAGCAGCCTCCGTCAGCAGATTTGCTTGATTGACTGACTTATGCAGGTGTGACTGGATGAAGTTTGCGTGTGTGTACATGACTCTGTCCAAAGAATGTGTTTTTGTGTGTGCGTATGAGTGAATGACTTTTTTTTTTTTTTTTTTTTGGTTTGTGACGTTCACAGTGGCATGTTTGATGCTGGAATGCGGGTCCATGTAGATGTAGCCGTGAGAAAGTTGGACTGTGTGTATTTATGTCTTAAACGCAGTGCGACAGTGCAGTGAGTTTTCTCTAATTATTATTCTTATTATTCGTCTCTTTTTAGCTGACGTTCATGAGTCTGCCTTTGCACAATCTCGAAACAGCCCGACATTTCAAGCTTGGTCTTCGATTTTGTACAGAGTGGGCGTGCTTTGAATGTCTTTCCAACTTTTGATTGGCCCCAGCATCGAAAGCCCCGAATCTCAGTGCACTTCATTTAACTGGTGGAATTTTATTTTTAGAGCATTGTAAACCAGTCTGGGAGCGAGGGAGGCAACACGACTCTCAGAAAGGCTTTGAAAATCATTGTCTGACCTCTCTGGAGACCTGTCTTTGTCTAAGTGCATGTCAGTGAAAGAGGCTAAATGAGTGAGCGATACAGAGGTAATCAGAGAGTTAGGGAGTCTGTCTGCAAGTTTGACAGTTCACTTAACTTCATAATAATAAAACTGGATTGTTTGTGTATGCATCATAACTCAGAGATGAGCTCTCTCTCTCACACATTCTCATTAAGAGACAAATACGGCATCTGTTGTTGGTAGAAACTGCTTTGCACTGAGAGCAGGGACCATGCAGGTGCATGACATGCATATTTTTCCTTACTCAGAAAAAAAAACAGAACAGAGATGTGTGGAGATTACTGAAAGAAGCAGTGAAACAGGAACAGAGCAGATAATGCAGAAAAAGTGAGAAATACAATTAAGTGAAATAGAAAATACACATTTTTGGATTGCTAAGATTTTATTGTTGAGACGTAATGCAAAATAAAAAAGATTTTTGCGCAGGATAGGTGTTAAAATAACATAAGTACTGCTTGAGGTGAACGAGATATTACAGTATTATGATTTTTTTTTTTAAAACAAAAGCAAAACCAAAAGCAGCACATAAAGAGATAAATGAATGAAAAGAGTAAGTATCAGCCAAGCCAACTTGTCTTTGGCAAGTGTGCCCACTTCTATCAAACCAGAAATTTCAGCCTTTTTCTGCCAAGACTATAATGTTAAATTAATCTTATGACATTACAATTACAAACAGGCTGCTCAATTTGTTTTGTTTGAAAGGGTTCCCAGTAAAAGGGTTCATTTCTCTAAAAATAACATAGATTTTTGGAACAATGTTATTTGGACAGACTAGACCAAATTGTAGAGGTTTATCTATAACATAATATTTGGTGAAATCCAAATTACCGCATTTTAACGCATACACCTGATACTAAGTGTCAAACACGGTGGTGGTGGGATGATGACCTGGGCTCGTTGTGCAATCACTGGACCTGGACACCCTACAGTGGTTGAGTTGATCATGAACTCTTCTGTATAACAAAGTATTCAAGAGTCATGTGTGGTGCTTTTTGTCTGAGAGCTGATGTTTGGTCATGCAGCACACACAAGGAAGGGAAACTAAAAGAAAATAGTTGATAAAGAAGATGTTGCAAGGGCATAGTCAAAGTCCACACATCAGTGTGATTCGGATGCTGTGATGAAACCTTAAGTCAAGTCATGTGTTGTTCATCTGGAATTTTTATTTATTTATTTTACCTAATTTAAAGTCTACAGATTGATACTTTCTTTTTATTCTCATATCAATTCCTCATCTTTTCTGTTGTCTTTCTCTCCTCTGTTTCTGCACTTGATAGTGAAATTAAAAGCAGTGTTCAAACTACAAAAAAAACCCTTTAGTTGTCTGAATGTTTTGAAGAGTGTACACACATATTAAAGAAAGTCACGCGGACATCTACGATATCTACCTGCCTTGTTCTGGTAATCTGGTGATCTGATTATTGGTAACACACTGCTCAGTTACTGTTTTGTTTTTGCACGTGCTCAGTGAGTGACCGCCCGTTTCACTTCCTCCTACAGAGCTACAGTCACAGTATGACTTAGCAGAAACACAGGTTGCAAATATAGTGTCCGTAAACACTATTTTTAACAGTGCATAAGTAAGGTTTTGGAAAATGACTCAGGGCTTCTCATTATCACCTCCCTGACAGAAACCAGTGTGTGCTGTATTTGTCTGTCCATGAGCCTGTAACCTCAGCCTGACCAGTAATTACACCAGCAGGAAAAAAAAAAAAAAAAAAGCTGAATGCTTGTTTGCCATGTACACATAATAATACGAAGTTTCACTGCTGCCAGTTGTTGAATAATTAAGGAAGTTAACACCCTCCTGCTCAGCTTCACTGTGTTTTGGAACATCTTAACGCTGAAATGTGCCTCCATTACAACAAATCAGGCCCACACACACAAGCACATTTGTAAATGTCAAACCTTTAACATGACTTTTACATAGTTTCCAGACAAAAATCAATGAGGCCATTAACACCGGTTCGTCAGGCTGCACGTTTTTCTGCTCTTTTGGGCTCTGTCAGAGGCATACGTGTACAGATGCGAGTGCACGTCTGCCTGCCTTCCCAGCAAATAGCACGCCAGTGTTTGATGCCCACGTCTATCTAAGTGTTATGTCTGACCCAAAAAAAGATTCCCCGGAGGCCATATGGAGGACTAATGTGGAGCGGCTAATGCACACACACACACACACACACACACACACACACACACACTTAGAGGGGTTTAGGGGAGGTTATATGCTCATCATAAGATGATGCGTTTCCTCTCTTTTTTTATACTGTGTGCTCAGAGACTTGAGCACTAGTGCACAGCTGTGCACAGGTAGAGCTGCAAAACTCTGCATAAAAGTGAAAACCATAAATATAACCCCTCCTAAAACGACCTTATCGTGTTTCGCTGTGAAACGGGAGCAAGTGCTCATCCCCTCAACATCTCCCTTACATCAGTCTCATTTGCATTTCAGCTGAAACTCTTTGGACATGGTCTCTCCTAGCTTTTGCAGAGCCATTAGTGGCCTTATGTTTTTAGCATTATGTTATGATAAGATTTATCTCTAGCTCCGTTTAATTCCCCGCTTACGTGTCCCGTGCAAGTCATGTTTTTGAAGCTGTCATCACGGGTGACTCATTCTGTTTGAGCAACTGGAGATTTTGGTTGTCTTGCTGCAGGGCGCGTCATGGGTTGAATTAAGGTTCCATCAACAGCCACATGTTTGGTCACACGGGCGCTGAATGAAATAGAAATTGTGACCATTTAACAACAAGGTCATCGTGCCGCAGCTGCGTGTGAGCCGGTCGTGTGTGGTTGCTGTTTTCACTTAACCAGCCGGTTGGTTCAACGACTGTGACGTTGTCTTTCAGGGGCCGAGTGTCTGTCCTAGACTTCGGGACGATGCGAGTGTGTGACCTGGAGTTTGACTGTGTCCGGCGGCTGAACACTCCACCCAGCCCCCTGCCCGCAGCAAACTCAAACCCCACCCCAAGCTGTCACACGGTGTGGAAGTACTACTGCAGAGACAACTTTGGCTGGAGGGAGTACTCTGAGGTGAGCCACTGACTACATTTATGCGCACCTGTGTGTCTTTGAACGCTCTGAACATGAGGCCTGACACATTAACTTTCCCCACAGCAATCAATTGCATTGTCACTTTGACTGAATCAATTTAGAAACACATACACACTCATGAACACAACCTAATCACCTTTTGGCACACAGCTGACTCTGACAGATGCCAATCATTTCACCAAAATCTGCAATTATGTATTCCTTTAAGTCCACATGTAAGACATCGTCACGTGACAGCTTTTCGTTACTTGAAAACTCGCCGTGCTTCAAAGACATTTCCTTTTCCAAACTTTCAGTTCCTCCTTTTTTCATTGAATGAAAATTCAGAAGTCCTGTGCAAAAAAAAAAACAAAAAACAGCAATCAGTCACTCCTAACGTCTTCATGTCTGTCCTCTTTCTTCTCGTCAACAGCCGGTGGTTAAGCTCATAGAGGAGGCCAGCTCAAGGGGTCTTAAGGAAGTGCGATTCATTACGCTACAAAACCAGTATATCCTCAACATCAGGGAGGGCTTCCAGCAGAACGCCCTCTTCGGGTTTAAACGTCAGATCAAGAAGCGGCCCATGTTCATGTCGTCTGTGATGCTTACTCCACACTTACAGTAAGTAAACACAACGTGTCCTTTATCCAATTATACCTGTCCGTTACGGTTAGGAAGTGAGTGCTGACAGGAATCGAGTGTGAACGGTGGACATCCAGTAGAGGTTTTAGTAGTTGCAGTTTTTAATTGATTCAGAGCTTTGATCTTCACAAATACTGAATGGAATTGTTTTAAAGCTATTAATGTCATTAATTTATATATTTTTACCTGCATTTTATGACGGAATAAAACTAATGAGTTCCATTCAGCCTCAGTAGGACAGCCATAATCATTAAACTTTAGTTGACAATTAACTTTCATGTGCGTGACTGCAATTTACAATTTATAGACTTTCTGTTCATTTTATGCCATTATACGATTTTAGACATCTTTAATTATCACCACTTGACTGAAAATCAGGCAGAATGGACTCATCGGGGTCGTTCAACTCGGCCGTTTTTATTTAACTCCAAATCTAAACGTGCACACAGCAGTCCTGCAGTGTTTGGCTCCGCAGCTGGTTGTTAAGGCCGCTGATGTCAGCACATACTTGATGAAATGGAATATTGTAAGTTAAGTGCCCAGAAAGAAAATGCTAACAAGTAATTTTTTTTTAATGGCCAGTCCATTAACCTTCACGGAGGACAACTAAATCTTGTGACAAGTGTTTTGGTTTTGAATTAATGCTAATTAACAGTAAAGGAAAGTGGAGAGGAAAGTTTGGGTGACTTGGTTCATAGCCTGTGTCTGTTTTTACTCGTTGTTTCTGCTCTCATTGTGCTCTCACGCAGTCTTGTGACCCGTTAGCTCCCAAACACCAGGGGTGTCGAAGACCATTTAATATTTTAGACATTAGCAAAACATTGCTGAAAAGAGCTCCTCGTTTACATAAAGTGCCTGGCAACACTGCAGTGCGGTTCACAGACAAAGTTGGCTTTTCAGTGTGTGACACGGCGTCTCCTCGTGGCTCTCTGTGTTCTCTCGGCGTTTGTGTTTGGAGATATGCAGGCACACAGAGGCTGGAACAAGATGCCAATGTCACAGTCAGAGATGAATGCTCTCAAGCCTCTGAACAACACATCCATCTTTAATCTGTTTCAGTCGCCCTACACACTGGCAGCCTGAGCTGAACCCGAAACCCATATTAACACTTAGCAATTCACATTTTTGGCAAGTCAAACTGAGTCACCGGGGCACGGGAGTTGTCCTGCACAAAGTAAAGCCCACCTGAACCAGACAGACAGAAAATGAGATAAAGGAGCAGTTTAAAGGAGATGAGACGGAAGATGAGGCAGTAGTTGGAGAAAGGGTGAAACAAACAAAAAATAATAAAAGTCCCCAATGCAGTGAGCCCTTCACAGCCCAGAAATGCCAAAGGAAGCAATCTAATTTATTCCCATATTGTGTTTTTCTCAAGCTCTATCAACTTCCTGTCTTCGTAGCAGTGAAGTGGTCTGCCTCGCCGCTCATGCCTCAGTTTTATTTTTGAAACAAGTGATACCAAACTGGAAACAAGTGGAGTCGTTTCACCCTATTTGCCGATTTTTATTTATTTTTTTACTTCTTTTTTTTTCACTCCCTGTGCCTAGCAGGTTCCCGTACCTCTGTCCTGCCAGCTTCCCCATGCAGAACGAACACTAGAACGAGCTGTTCCTGCCTGGCCAGCACAGTCGGCACAACAGAAAATGGAGACCGGGAGATGGGGGGGAAAGTCGGGGAAAATTAGATGGAGGAAGGAAGAGGCAGAGACAGAGAAATGAGGATGAAAGGCCGAGAGTCACAGAGGGTGACAGAGAGTGCAGCCAGAGAGGCCTAAATGGTTTCCAGACCGGGAGCACAGCGAAGAGTAGCTGATGAGTGAAAGAGCGTGAAACATTACTGCGGGGAGCTGGAATTTGGATCGAGGGGGTTGTTCATGGGACTCTGCGGGTCATCTGTTAATTACACGTGCGCTTCAATGAGTCACTTTATCTGATCAGTCACATGTGGGGACAAGGAGTCAGTCCCATGACAGAAAACCGTTCAAGTCTGTGCGTTAACCCTCAGTCTTCAGTTGCATTTATTTATTTATTCTTCCTAACGGAGTCAATGAAAGTCAGTGCAACGTCCTCTCCAGCGACTAAAGCAGTGTGTGTGGATGTGTGTGTGTCAGGAACAGTCTGTGCTAGGCTTAGAGGTTGAGGTCATTAGCTTGATTGGCACCCTCCTGCGCTCCCCTCCCTCCGTCGTCTCTCCCTCCTGATGATGTTATTTTCAGCCGCCACCTCCCTCCCTGCCTCACAATCTATCCTAATCTTTCTCTTTTTCACTCGTTTTCTACCCAACTCCATCATTCTCGTTATCTGTCCTTTTTCATTTCACACTTTTTTTCCCTGTGATCTCCTCAAAGCACACAGGGAATAGAGACATAGATTTTGTGTGTGTGTGTGGTGGAGGTTGACCAGACTGACAGAAAAAGAAAAAAGGATAGAAGAAGGATGAGAATAACTGTCACAATAACTCTGAGTGTCTTGATACAACACACACAGACTTTCTTATGGCTGAAAGAGCCAGCAGCGTTTGCTCTTTGAGAGTGACAGCTTGAAAGGAAAACTGCTGTTATTGACTCATATTCCACACAATTGTCCCTTCAATGGCAACACCACAACTGGCATTTTATTCTCCACCTCTCGCGTGCTCTTGCTCCCCCTCCACTCCCTCCCCCACGGTTGTCGCGTTTGGCATCTTGGTTTCATTGTTGCGCACTGCTTTTGTTTCCGTTTGGTGGCAGACGGCTGCCGTGGAGCGGTGCCGTCCAGTAGTCACGGGTGTCGGTTGGTGGAGTGTGATTTCTGAATGCGCAGACATGTGGGCTCGCTGTGGCAGACGGCGGTTTTTGTTTCACGTTCAGACACGGTTTGGATTTGAAACAAATGGGAAAGTAGCTGTAGGAAGATGGAGAAAATGTAGCTCCAGATGGAAGTTTATACACAGCTATTATGGGCACGGATGTCACGGCAACAGAGGGCTTTCCGTGATTTCTTTGAACTTTTTTTTTTCCAGGGCAGACGATTCACAACACTTTCACTCGTAAAGACGTGACTTACAATAATCCAGCTCCAAGGAAAAAAAAAAAAAGGACTGTGAGAGGAAATTGCTGAAAGCCCAACACTGCTGTGGCATTAGTGTCCACGGCAACAGTTCGTTAACATACAGTAAGCTCAAATGTATGGGTTTAGTTGTCTAAATGAGGAGGTCTGCTGCCGTCACCGACCCTCAGCAGGGATGGATAACGTCTGTGTGTAAAAATGAAATGTGGAGGACGTAGTCACAGTGGAGGATTCTTAATAAGGAGCAGCAACCAACATTTCATCACAAAGCATGCCTTGATCAAATTAATCATCATTCCCGATCTGTCCTCGGCTGCTCTGTGAGTCAAGGCTCAAAGTTAACAAATTCACAAAGATTTATGTGTGTTGTACATGAGTGTATAAAGAAAATTAAGTTTATCAAGCATGAATATGGTGTTTTCATGTATTTACCTGACTGTTTCTGATTAAATCTGTCTTCATTTCCTTAAAATTAGCACCACATGACAACATTTTCCAGGAACATGACTTTTTCTTTACAGTTCTACTCAATAAGTTCAGTTATACAAGATATAAAACAGCAAATCGTTATATAAAGTGACTGAATGTTTCTTTTATTTCTAAGTAAAACATCTAAAGCGCTCTGTTTAATTTTTCCAGGACTTTGGGCGGCCTCTCTTTATCTCCTCTCCTCTCGTCTTCTTCCTCCACGTCCATGGATGCCTCTGCGTCTCATCCCCTCTCGCCAACAACCACGAACCCGCCCAGCCTTTTTCCAGAAACGTGGTTGCCGATGACGATGAGCCAGGACTTCCTGCGGGTGCCCGTGTCCCGTGAGGACCGCAGCTACAGGACGGTGTACAGCCTGTTCCACAAGACCGTGTCGGAGACCAAGTTCAGGATCATCAAGATCCAGCGTGTGCAGAACCCCTTCCTCTGGGAGAAGTACAAGAGGTGAGATTAGCCACTGGAAATCATTTTTTGATCATATATTATTTTATTGTGTTTATTGGTTTTGCACTTGCATGCAGCAGTTTCTTTTGCCTCCATTTTTTCTGGTGCGTGCCCTTTCGAAAGCTGAAATTAGCACTAGTTTGTGTATCACAACTGAGAATGGTATCGCTTTAGAAATTGGTTTTCAGTTTGCAGATTTTAAGATACAAGATGACTTTTAGGCTAGAAAACAAGATCAATCCTCACATGATATTACAAAGAGGCACTGAAATAGCACCTGATGGCTGGTGAAGGTTGATCTGAGGAATGTCTCGGGACCGGTTCATGTAACCTTGCAGACAGAGAAAGAATGAAAAGATCCAAACAAAAGCCTGAATGTAAGTGAATAAGGAACAATAAAAACGTGGAGAATATAAAAAAGAAAAAAAGAAAGTAGGCCAAATGGTACCAGCTGTGTAGGGCTTCGTGAGAACAAGTAGATGGTTGTGTGTGAACGCAGCAGATTGAAAGCTGTTTGGTGATGATGGTGTTCCTGTTGTGAATACAGCAGGCTAACCACTGTGGTCTGAGCAGGGCAAGTCCTGTCAGCTGCAGCAGTTCAACCCTCCCACACCGACCGGTACCACACGGTTTCACTATGATTGTCTGCGTGTTTGTGTGCGTGTGTGTCTCCAGCTCTGAAAGTGATGCCCCTTTTCTCACAGTCGGGTTATGACAGCTGCGTGAGTGCATCGACGCACAGGAGTATTGGTCCATGTGAAGGGAAGTCGAGCAGCTTCGAACTAAATTTGGGTAGCAGGAAGTGAGGTGCATGTTTGTGAGTAGGTGTGATGTTAGGTCACAAGCTGTGGGATCATGGGAGTTCATGTGTGGGTCACAGCCTGTGACTCACAACGATTTGTCCTCTGCATGTTTAATTGATCTGCTCGCATCAAACAAGAGGCGTGTACGTACTTTATGTGTTGCTCAGGAAACAGATAAGCCCCCAATGTTTTTATGCACTTTTAGCGTAAACAAGGACGTGATCAATAGAAATACTAGGCAGCTTTACATGCTCATGACTTAAGAGATTATTTGTGTTTGTGTGTCAGCCTGCTCTCCAAAGATTAGTTTGTTTTCTTTTTCGTCATTTGTCTTTACATAGATTACATAATTTTATCCAATCGATTTTTTTTTTTTTTTTACCCCTGTTCTCACCACCTGTCTCCATCTGCTCCAACAGGAAGAAGGAGTACATGTCGCGCCGCATGTCAGAGATGGACCGGCTGCTGAGCGAGCGCCATCTCTTCCACGGCACCTCAGCCGATGTGGTGGAAGGGATCTGCAAGCACAATTTCGACCCACGGGTCTGCGGCAAACACGCCACCATGTTCGGCCAGGGTTCCTACTTCGCCCGCAAGGCTGTCTACTCCCACAACTTCTCCAAGCGCTCGCCCAAAGGAGTCCATTGCATGTTCCTGGCCAAAGTCCTCACTGGCAGGTGTGTGTGGCTTCTGCAGTGTCAAAGTTAATGATGAAATGCATCCTGCTCACTGTATCCATGGAGGATGACTTCACAACACTAATATGCTTTTATCTGGTTTTAATTATAGGTGTAATCTACTGAAGATGAATTAATTTCCAGAAGCGTCAGTTTCTTATTACTAGCAGCATTTAATTGTCTAATTATTTTTTGTACCGTTTGTGTGTTTCACTTAGTCTACTGCACTTTGCTTTAAAAAGAGCTGGAGAGAACGCAGTTTATTAAATGTTAAATCAAGGCCTGATGCATCCAAGCTTTATTGGGGTTTGCATGGTTTCGCATCCTTTATCTACAGTTTTGGTGTGTTTGACAAGTGTGTTCCCTTCAGCGCATGGCTCTTTATAAACAACCTCTCTCTTTGACCCCATCTCTCCCGCGTGCTAAGTACGTCCAGATTAAATTTACAGAACACGTCAACATTCATTTGGATCATGAAAATGCTGAGGTTCTTTTCCATAAACCATCTTTCAGCCTTCCAGTGCGTCATGCTACCTCCCATTCCTTCAAATGCAAGTCAAATGTGCAGCAGCACATGTAAAACAGCTGATTTGGCTGGAGCCATCAAACATCAGCGTCCTTGTTATTCTGCAGCTGATGATCTGTGGTACACCCAGGGGATGGTGCAGTGGTTTGAAACTCCAACATCCCCAAACATCCCTCCAGACACAATTCCACCTTAAATCTGGATTGAGTCTTTTCTAGAGTAGGAGCCAGAGAGCAGGGATGCTGACTCCGTACCTTTGTCTCTTATGTTCTTATATTAATGGGTTTTATTCATGATCCGTGAGAAAATGGTGCAGCAATCAATGGAGGATAGATCTTAATGGTTGGAAATGAATATTTAAGCGAGTAAGGTCTGCTTACAATGCATTGGTTCATTTCATACTTATACTTGCAGTACATTAAGTTCATGCTCTAACAGCTCATCCTCGTGTTATTCAGGTTTCCATAGAAGTCATGTCATCATTAAACTTGAGAGTTTTCTTTTGAATGTAATTAATTGTTCACTTATTTAAGAAATGTTGAAAATGGGCCTTTTATTGCAATATTCCTCTAAAATAAAACAATTTAAACAACCATCATCATTTTAAAGGATGCACATTATGTGGTTGTAGCAGCATAATTAATATTTTCTTTGTTTCTTTGTGTTTTTACAGGTTTACTGTAGGAAATCCCTCCATGCGACGGCCTCCACCCATCAACCCCCGCGATCCCTCCAGTGACCTTTAT
The DNA here is from genome assembly GCA_028564865.1 of Zenarchopterus dispar. NCBI lineage: Eukaryota > Metazoa > Chordata > Actinopteri > Beloniformes > Zenarchopteridae > Zenarchopterus > Zenarchopterus dispar. The sequence continues at coordinate 14,116,627 of JAOWBL010000005.1, read as the reverse complement.
GACTCCTGCGTGGACAACTGGGTGGACCCCCAGATCTATGTCATCTTCAACGACGACCAGAGCTACCCTTATTTTATCATCCACTACGAGGAGGTACCCAGTACGGTCGCCGTATAAGCCCCGCGTTGGAACGCGGCGTCTTCGTTTGCCTCAGCTGCAGTCTGTACGTGGTCTGTTCGGGCGGTGGATGGGTGGAGTTTACCACTTCAAGTGAAAAGGTACACCGATGAAGCCGACACAGACTTGTTGGTGCAACCAGCTCGGTTGGAATGGCGCGGTTAAACTTCATCCATCTGGCGCTGTAAACGGATGAAACCAGAGTAAGAAAAGTTCACAGACACTCGGTGGTCCAGGTCTGGATCCAAGCGGAGTGGACTACATTCAGGAAGAGCAGAGCAGATTCAACTGGACAAAACTGGATTAATAAAAGGACATCGCCGGTTTCATCCAGTGTTCAGAGGTGAATGACTCGAGTGGACTCTCGTACCACACTATTGCATCGTATGAACAGGAGCCCAGAGATGGACATCACAGGGCAAAAGAGGACTTTAATTAGTTTTATTGATTTGGAGCAGATGCAGAAGAAAAAAAACAAAAAAAAAACAAACAAACCTTGTCCCTTATCAGTTTGGCTTAATAGTAAGGTTGTTCTTGAACGTGTTTCTGCATCATGACAAACACTGTAGTAGACAGCTAGCGTGGTTTCAGTACCGTGAATGATCAACTGTCTATGCCGTTATTGTAAACAACCAATCAGAGGCCTCCAAAGAGAAACTATAGGAACTTCAACCTTCCTGTTATTCTTTCACAAATGATAGCGAGTGCTTACCCAGCTTCTAGCCCATACCGTTTTATTTTTGTTTGTTTTTTTCTTTTTCCCCCCCCGTGTTTTTAATCTCTGTGCTGCGTGTTTTAATCTGTTAATTTAGTGGACATAAATCTCGTGGCCTGTTCAGCCAGACGGTGGAAATGCGTGTCAGAGGGACATCCGTATACTGTAAAACCTCCCGGCAGAGGATTCATGTGAAGCTGCTCCTAGGTGCCGTTTTTGCTTCAGCGCCCACTACTTTGGTTCCTCTGAGGTGGGGAGGGTTTGGTTGAAGAGTGTGTAGATTGGTGTGGAGACTCGAGGCTTCAGCAGCGGCAGCACAGCTGTAGCATTTTGTCTACAAATCAACTAAAACTCATCTCTCTCGCTCACACAGTAGACTTTTTTTTTTTTCATTTGTTTATTTTATGACAAACTGTACAGGTGTTCTCTTTGTTTATATTTGAACTGTGTGCCTTTTGTTCATAAAAATGTTTATTTATGTTAGTTTAATGTAACATTGATTAAATAAAAAGTCTAAAAGACTCAATGAGCTACGTGTGCTTTATGTGCTTTTCATTATGAGAATTAGTGATGCATTATTAATGGCGTTTTGTTGTGAAGATAAAAGATTAAAATGGTGAAAATATGATGAAAATACAAAAGCATTGCCCCTCCTTACAATGAGTTCTCATTTCCAAACAAGAATTTATAATGTATGTAAATATCCTGGAAGCTCTGATGCCAGTGTGCAGACTTCATATTCAAATGGTGTTTAACTTCCTTCAGAGTTAACCCTTAGATGTGAGGACAGTCGGCTCTTTTTAAAGTTGGTGTCTGATCTGTGGAGGGGGTTGGAAAATAGGGATTTTACTCTTGTTCACTATGTAATAATTACAATCTGAAATATTAATGTTGCTGGATGTAAACACTGCAGTGCTTTGTTGTTCCCCAACTCCTCAGAGCTCCACTGGGAGCAACAAACACTGTCCAGTAAGTGCAGCTAAGTAATGATTAATCCAGAAGGACCCTCATTTATCGAACCCTAAAATCGCCTTAGTGGTAGTGATTAATCGATTACTATTAGTGTCGTATAATTCTTGTGATATAATCAGCGAGAGGCACTCAAAGTAACTTTGGACTCCTGTCCCAGTCGTCTCTTGTGACAGTTTTAGGGTTTGTTTATCAAAGTGTCCAATCTTGGCCTAATTGGAAAAAAAGAACTTTAATAATACTTTATTAATTGATTTCATGATCAGGCATGATCTTTCACAATCCAGTGTTGGACCACAAACCTCTGTCCTTTCACAACCCGACTGTTGTTTTCAAAAATAATTTTTTATAGTGTAAACATGGAGTTTATTGTTATTATGAGATGTTCACTGGATACTGCTGAAGGTTCCTGGGTATTAGTTGATGGTCTGATGTTTTGACTGACTGGATATACCTTCAGACCACCGCCATGTCCCACAACAACGCTAGCTCTCTTATCTGCAGTGAACATCATGGCAAAGGTGACTAAGTTCCTATTTACATCTAGTATTCAAATCCATCCTGAATGGTTCGATCACACCTGGTATCAACATGTGTCTCCATGTGGACCTTGTGAACTGATCTCGATTTTTAATAGCTGCTTAAGTTATTATTCATCGCTATTTAACAAGTGAGTCACACATGTGAAACAATACTGGCAATGAGAAAACATCCAAAAACATGCAAGTTACCAAAGGGCTTCAGGAAAGAAATGGCATGTTTCCACATTTAAAAGAACAAGAAACTAAGGGAGTCAAATCAGTACAGATGAGTCCATGATGTTGTGGTTGTGTGTTGTTGCTGGTTGTTATGGCTCCCGTTTGTTGTTTTGTCCTTTACTATGACACTGTTGTTGTGCACAAGTTCATCCTTCCACCTGCACGGACATTTAGAAGTTATTTAGGCATCCCTTTAGTGTGGTCTTGGATGTTTTGTGATGACATTGCTTAAAGAATGTGGTCCAGACCAGCCCTGAATGAAGTTTTCAGTGATCGGATCTGAGGTGTTTTTACACCTTTACCCAAGACTGCCGACTTATGGTCAGGTGCTTTGATTAGATATTAATACCAGGTGTAAAAAAGGACCCGAGAGACTGAGCAGAGTAATGACAGAAAAGGAAACGGGACCAAACAAGAATAAATCTGAACTTTCTCGTTAGTGTCTTAACCTTTATACTAAAAGTTGTAAAAGTTTCTTTAAGAAAATGAAAGTAAAATATACAAAAATATGATTCCATCATATTTAAATTATATGAAAAATGACCACGTAAAATACATTTTATTTATTTTACATATATGAAGTCTAACAGTCTGCAGTTTATCATTGAATTATACTTTATACATGCAGGTGAACAGCAATGTTATAACATGATAATCACAAATATTAAAAACTTGGAGCTGGTGTTTATATTTTACCTGTTTTACTACTTTAGTAGATTTCTGCTTGAGCAAATGTGCTTTATTGTCTTTATTGTTGGCAGGGAAGGATGAACAAAATGAGGAATTTCATGAGGAAACGGCATTTATCTGCTTTTCTTAAATAGCTTAAATTTAATCGTACTGGGAGAGCTGCTGACAGTGGTTGGATGTGACTCATCTTTCAAACTGTGAACTCTCGCCTACCGCAGCGTCGGCCCTGGCATTAACCTTCCTGCACAGATTTTTGGGTTTAATCAAGAGATGTACGTCACACTTATTACTGAGCTTCACTTGTGCTTGAATGGGATGTTTTTGACCTCAGACAGACAGAACCTGGCTGTTTCGTTCCTGTTTAAAAACATTGTCTCCTACTATCAACGTTGTCATCAAGCGCTCAGCATAAAAGCAGATGAGCATATTTACCAAAATGTCAAACAACAGAGCTCCTAACAATGTCTTTTGGATTGAGAGAAGTGGCTCTAATTAGTGTAACTTTGTGATATCCCAGAGAATTGACTTCATCTGATTATTGCTTCTTGTCTTGGTAAAAAAAGCACAAAAGAACGTCTTTCACACAAAGCCCTCATCCATATCTGCCACCTCCCCGGGCTCTCCTCCCCTCATCGCCTGCAGCGTATCATGTAAGCGCTGTGTCTAATGTGGTCCAGAAGGAGACTGGCAGAGGCAGCTCACAGGGGGCAAAGAGTCAAAGAAAGCAGCCGTCTCCTGCAGCCCATTCACTTCTCATTTCTCAAACAAACATCTCCCACCTGTCATATCTCTCAGTTCATCTGCTGACTAAATCCTCTCATCTAACCTTCTTTACTCTTAATCTGCCTTTTTGTCCATGTTTAAAGGCTTTGCTTGCTTCCAGGGCTGCAGCTACTACCCTGTTATACAATAGCAACGGTAACCTATTTCAATGGAAGAAGCTTAAGGTTTCTAAAGTTTTTAGAAAAAGCGTCTGACTTTCACACTGGCGACCCGTAGCAGCAGCTTTAATATCTGCTTGCTGATCAGCATTCTGACCTTTACACCTGATTACTTCACCTTTAAAATGTAGATTTTAACTGTATATTGATCAAATAGCGCACTTTTTATTTCGCCTTACAAGCTGTGACCCCTTGCAGACATGCAGGGCTTTCCATTCATTTGGATGCAACTAAACATAGCACATAATATTTTCATTTTCTCCCGCCCTCTTCTTCTCTGTAACATTTGGTCTTGGTAATCTGTGTCAGACACAGAAAACAATGTCGCTTTCAAAAATGGCACGAGTCTGGACTCCAGCAGTCACATTAAGAGACGCAATGACACGATAGATGTGAGTTAGTTTGGCCTCTGGTAGGTCAAATAATAACAGAGATGTCCAAAATCGTTGCTGTCATGGTGATCTATCCACATGGTTGAACGATAGCACCACTTTGCTAAATTTCTCAGCATGTGAGCTGGATGAAGAGGAGACGATTGATTAAAAGGGTTTGACCTGAAATTGATGTTTCTGCTCCTTGAAGTTGTGAGAAAACTGAGACTTGAGAGTTTTGTTTAAGGCCTCACTTGATTTAAAGTCCAGTACTGTGGGAGTGGCAAATCAAATTAACTTTACATGCATGTAAGACTGAAGAACATTTATGTATCAGTAAGTGACCACTGACAGACTGCTGTAACTTTAACAGACTATAATGTACCTTTTCTGTCAACTATCTGTATTTTGTGCTAATGGTGTGTTTGATAAGATGGACAGCAGCTCTCTCATTACAGACTCCTCTACAGGCCAGAATCACGTGACCTCCACTCTGTCCCGGCATGTTACCCGAACCGTAACCACTGGCAGGTGAAGTCATGTGTCCCGGGTCTTGATTGAAGCTTCACTTTCTCCACAGTCTCCAGTCAGATCCTCCTGAACTAACACACAAAAAGAAACCTGGATAAAATCTACACTCAATAATAATCCTGAAAGCATGAAAGAGCATGTAGCATCGAGCCTGAGAGGTCACACCAAGCTAGAACTTAATGGCACTCGTAATTACATTTTCCTTGTCTTCAGTGTGGTCTGAGACGACCGTGACTGATCCTTTGTTTTAAGCCTTTTAACATGAATGACGCCTGGATGAATGAGGGTTTACATAGCCTTTGTTTTAAGCACAATTTAGCTGAGACACAAACTGACCTAGTTTGGGAAAACGCTGTACATCTACATGTGGATAATGGTGGAGAAAGAGAAAACACCACCCTGGAAATCTGAAAAGATGACTGAAAGATATTTTCACACCCGAGCTGTGTTACAGTATGTGTGGATTTTTTGAGATAGTACGCATTTCACACACCTAAAATAAAGACTCAAAAAACACGATTTTTTTTTCATGATATTCCCACTTTAAAAAACTGTGTGAAAAATGTCACATTAATTATCTGCCTATGATGTGATGGTCATTAAACTGGTACAAAGTTCCTTTTTTCCCTCCTAATGTTTAGCTGTCCTGGGTTAGAGTTAAAAAAAACTAATGATAATAAGAAAAGAGGTATTTTGTAATCTCAGGTTAATGAAACTACCAATATAAAGTCGAGTATAAAGAAGAAACTGGTGATAAAAAGCTAATCATTGACAGTAGAAATATTATTTAATGTAATATATTACAGACCTTTATTTTTAATCATTTAGGGATTGATTTAGGAGCACCGAGTCCCATGTTGACAACTCTGTCATTGTCGTACAATGATTGACCGTTTCAGTGGATGTCCATCCAGAGAATTACTTTTCATTTATCTGTTTTACTTTTATGTCTTTTGTTTGTCTTGGGGTGCAGTGCTGAGTCTTGGCATCCCTCGACCCTCGCTCTATGCTCGCCATGCTAGACCCCACTCTTCAGCAGAAGGGGGGGGATGCAAAAGACTGAGAGAGGGGGAGGGGCTACGGAGAGACACACAAAGAGGTGGAGGAGCAATTATTGGCTCTCTTCATGCCTCCTTGCTGAGCCTTTCTGCTCATCTTGTGTGCATCCAAGATTGCACAGGTTGCCCTCTGTTGCTCCCCCCCGCTTCCTATTTCCTTTTTCTCTCCTCCCCTTTATCTCTTTAACGGCCTTTCCTCCTTTTTCCCCTTTGTTTCTTCAGTCTCACTTTCCATTTGGCTCCTTCTCATCAGTTTTTAACAGCTTGAACCCCTTTTGCTGTCTCATCTTTATCATCCTACCCCTTCCCTCACTAACTTCTGGTCTCTGTATCTTTGTGAGTCATGTGGCGGACGTTGACTGGGTTTTCTTCTTGCCTGACTGCCCTCCAGGAATTGCCTGTGGCTCACAGACAAAACGGCTTGACCTGGCGGCTGAGGTTAGAGGAGGGGAGCACCAAAAGACGCAGAAACGGGGGGGACGACTCCTGAGAAAAGGGAAGCTCACAGGCAGAGAAATGATGAAAAGGGAAGATGAGCTTGCAGAAAAACACACAGGGCTGAGTCTGGGAGAGAAAGATAAAGTATACCAATCATAAGAGCAAAGACAGAACTTTGAATTATTCAAAGGAGTGTGTTGTCTGATGCAAATGTTTGTGTGTGTGTGTACGTGTGTGTTCATGCCTTAAAATTATGCTTCCTTATCTAAAGTAAAGACTGAAGAAGACCGGGCTTCTAAAACAGATGCAAATCACTTTAAATGAATTTATAATTCATTTGTGTTTCATTGCTCATCATGTTCAAATGTGTACCTATACAAACAAAGATTTTTCTTCTCTCTCTGTAAAGACAGAAGCAAGTCATAGCATATATTTTTAAAAATTGTTGGTTTTGCTGACTTTACAATCAGAAGTTGTAACATGCAGATTTATTTTATTTTATTTTAATAATGGATGATGCAGTTACCTCAAAAGGTAGTTTTTACAATTTCCCGACTCATTATTGATGAACATATTACAATTGCTTCTTTTTAAGTCATATGTACCATGGACTGTATAAAAATATAACTAGCCGACTCTATGAGGCTTTGAAAACGCTTTTTTTTTTTTTTTTTTTTGGATGACAGTCATGGTAAGAGCTGATGATACGCAACTCTGGTTAATCAAAAGATGAGCGGCACAAACAAGCCTGGCATCTAGTTGAGGCACATGCACAGCCACCGTGAATGACAAGCCCTTAGTTTCTCTCAGATCCTTCCAGGCCAACACAGAACCAGCGTGTTAATAAAATAGATAACACAACAGACAAGTTTATCTTTAAAAAGGAATGATCATTATTCCCCGTTTAGTTTTTATGCACAGCTCAGAAATTCACCGCAAGTAGAAAGTTGCTAAAGTGATGACAGATAGTCATGTGACACCAGAGACCAATGCAGCTGTCACCCAAATAAAATAAAGAAAAATCCTAATTATACATAAATTAGCGGTAGTTTTAACTGATCACGTCTAGGCAACTTCTCCCCCATGACCGTGGTCATGGATGTAAAATCTGTCTACAGGGACCAAAAACGTTTTTTTGTGCTCCGTTGTAAGTAATATGATTTCTTCTGTAAAGTCGGACTTTTTAGCAAGAATCAGTGGAAGTTGATCTAAAATGAACAAAACATTTGCTAAAAGTTTTTTTAAAAAAGTGAATAAACAAACCCATGTACAAAGAAGGTGTTCAAGTTTAATGTCGTGAATGCCAACTGCTGATTTTAATGAGTCATTAAAATTGCACTTACTAACTCAAAAAAAAAAAGTAATTTAGTTGGATTATATTTTCAGCATAAGGAATATATAATGACTTCAACTTCTTGTAGAAATTACTTACGTTCACTGTTTCTCCAAACGCAGCCAAAAACTTTCTACTGAAGATTCATTCTGCAGCCTCAAAGTACCAGACTTAAGCTTTTTATATTGCTCTAATATCTCTGTAATTCTCTCACACACATGCCGGCATGCACGCAGCAGCTCAGACGCTTGTTTTTGTGGGGTTTTTTTTTAAACACACACACACATACAGAGAGAGACACATATCTGGAAATGTTCTGGCTTTGGTCTGCATTATACCAATATCTCATAACTCTCTTCTAACACGCAGCCACTTGCAAACACACTGACGTGCACGAGCATACGTATGCACGCACACACATGTATATACACACAGAGATACAAAGACACACACTCACTTCCTGCATTAAGCCCGGGTCTATATTGCTTCAATGATGCCCAGCTGCATCCAATGAACATTCCTGTTTCTGTTTCTTTTCCTTCCTCCCTCTCTATCTTTTCAAATTTCTTTTCTAAGCCTGAGAGAGGGCTGGTTCCCAAATATGGTCCGGCTCATGCTCTGAACTTTGCGTGACCTTCCAAAGCCCCACAGAGATCATGACCTTAAAGACCCTGCCCCTGGTTATGGTCTTTAAGCTTTAGGTACCGTTTTCCCTGACCGCAGAGAGAAATCACACTAAATATTTCACTACTAGGACGCTCAGTTTCCAACCACCAGTTTGGAAGATGTCACTTTTATTAAGTTCTGCACGAACGGTGAAATATTGATGCGCAGAACAACATCCTCATTCACAAGTCGGAAGTATCCGCATTAATCTGATTTTGTCAGGAAGAAACATGACCAGACTCGTATGATCAAATATAAGTTGTGTGTAGTTACCAGCTCTTTTTTCAGGACTGTGTCTCTTCAACAAAGATTTATAGTTTCATTGGATTAACAGGTCAAGCTTGGTAAATAAAGAGTGCAAATGCATGAGGGGAAACGCACTTATGAGGTTGTCGCAGTGGAAATTGAACAGATTCATTCATTTTATGGACTTTCAAACAAAGAGATGGTGAATTTTACTGATTCTGGATGAAACTTTGTGTTTAAAATGTATCAGCCTGTTGGTTCACCATGACAGGGAAGGAAGAAAGTGGGAGTAAATGGAAGAAAATGAGGCCACGTTCACAGATATTACAATTACCCTCCCAAATAAATGTGACGTCGGCCACTTTTTACAGATTCATAACTACAGCCGAAAAAGACTGCAGCTTTAAGCCTTAAGCCCTATTCACTTAGGATCAGTGATAACTGTAGAAAGAGCCCTTTACATTACCAATCGGCATAACTGAAAAAGACTTGTTTTCATATTAATTAATAGTATTAAAAATTACCTGAATTACACTACTCCTTTGTAGACAGGGCTTTAGCTGGGCTTTCACAGACACACATTCAAGCCTGAATTTTGCAGAGAAAAAGGACACAATTACCAGTTTTATGTGATTCAATGAAAATATAATGAGTTTGATAGCTTTTGATGTGGGGATGCTGGCTTTTATATTTCCTGGATAACATCATGGATGCTGTTTCTCATCTTTGGGATGCTGATGTTTCCCTAAAACAAGCTGAAACATGAGCTCATCTGGCAGTCTTTCATGAGTTAATATATTGCTTCTTCCTTTCACAGTCCAGCTTCAGTTGACATTTCTGGATGAATTGGGTGCTGAGTGAAGGATATTTTCAAATGTTCTCCTGATTCAGTGGGGTTTTACTCATCACATTAGCTTACAGGTTTTCAACCAGTGCTGTCTTTAGGCTCGATGGTCACGTCCATCCAACAGTGGTTTCCAGACTCTGACTTTACCAAAGAGATTTTCCCAGACACCCTGAATCTTTTCAAAATATGATCTGCTGCAGATGTCGCAACATTTCACTTGTTTGCAGTCTTGCTTTGATATGATTACATGCATATGAAAGACTAAGCTTCTGTTGGATTTTATACCCCAATTGTGACACCTTCACCTCTCACTCATTAATCTGGTGATCTCTTTTACCTTTATATGGTGAACTTTTCTTTTATGCTTGGTTTCAGTGGCAAAGGTTCACCATGTTAGCAGTTCGTAGTGAAGACTGTGAACCTCACAGGTTACAGCTTGTTTTTGCTCCCGGAAAAAGCGAAAACAAACAAACAAAACAGATAACACTGGCCCTTCTGCCAAGATGTGCCCTATGATGTAGAAGCTATACTGATAAAAAAGTTTCCTCTTTTATCAGCCTGTGTGTATTTCCCACCAGAATAGTAGTGAAAAGTCATGATTGCGCTTGAAAGTGGAGCATTAAAAGCGCGTTTGAAAAAGCAAATCATTTAGGACTGATCTGAGTAGATAGAATATCCAGACTGCCTCTGAGTGTTTTTCCTCTTTTTGCGCTCTCTTTTTTCATTATCTCTCTCGTTGGCTGTGCTCCACTAGGCCTGCTGTCAATTCTTGTTTACCTAATTGGGGTTCGAAGGATTTGAGTCCAGCAGGGAGGGGAACAGAGCACTGAGAGCATGAGGTGACAGAGCGAGACAAAAGGGCTGCGGGAACAGGTCTATTGGGAGGCCAGGCGGGAATTCATTTACACTGAAAGTAAACAAATTTTGTGCAGGAGTGCTGTTCTCCACTCTTGTGGCTCATGGACGGTGGAGGACAGTCTGCAGCATCGAAGACTGGCCTCATTTAGACTACAGGTTAACTTATTATTTTATTGTCTGTTTTCTGAACTGTTTCATTTAGCTTCTGTCTCTTTAAGACTCCCAAAAGTTTCCCTGTGAAAGTCCACTTGATCAGTCAACAATGGTGGCCTGTAAGACAGACGCTTATTTTTCTTATACCCACTTTTAAAGGAGACGTAGTTTTTTTTCTCCAAATGGTGACATAATTTCCTGATGTCTTAATAAAATGTCTGTGACGTACTTCAGTCAGAACACCAAAGGACCACAGTACAAAAGCACGTTTCCCAACCATGACTCATAGCAGCAGGTTAGCGGGTGCTGACTCGCTCCACCAGAATCCACTCCCCACCCCTGAGTCCAGGTTATAAATCAGTATAACAGCTTTGTGCTACCCACTTACACCATCAGAGCTACTGTACATGAAACATAACTTAAAGTTAGGTAAAGATAAAGATGGGGAAGCTGAATAATTCATTTCTGATTTTCATCTGTAGTGTCACAATAACACACGTATGTGTGTGTGTGTATAGATGCTTCATCAAGCAGATATTATAACACAATGTGTAAATAATATTAACAAACATAATTTTTGCATGAATTATAAAAGCAATAGTAATGCATGCAACTGCTTACATTGTTTTTCTTTACTGGAGTTGAAGTTCTGCAACTCTTTACAAATAATATGGACGTAAATCATGAATATACACTCCAGTAAAAGCAGCACTTCTGGAAGCAGCTGCTCTACCTTCGCATTCAGGATGGCGAGATTGATGACCTGTGTGAAATCTGAAAGGCGGTCTCTCTAATTGCAGAAGTGTGGTTGATGAGTCCAGCATTAGTTTTATTTGTAGCTGCCTGACATGTTAACAAAACATCCATTCATTATCTATATCTGCTCCATCCTGTTCAGGGGTCATGGGGGATGGGGGCTGCTGGAGCCATATCCCACTAGCTTTGGGAGACAGGCAAGGGTAAACCCTGGACAGGTCACCAGGCGGTCACAAGGCCATATGTAGACAAACGGGCACACAAACTCACATTTAAGGTCAATCAGGGGTCACCAGCTGACCTAACATGGTTCAGATGGTGGGTCTGGTTTCCCAGAATATCTCCAAAAACCCACACAAGCATGGAGAAAACATACTCACAAAAACAATGCAGCTAAGATCCAAACTAATTTCTTAAACCTATCTACAACATATTGCAAACTGAAAGCTCTCAATGAGTCACAGATTATACCACTAATGTGTGTTGTAATGTTTTTTTTTTGCAATTTTGTGATAGTTTGCATTGATCTTTACTGAATCTACCTTGAATCTGAATTCCCTGTACAGTGACAAAATCAATGTTTAAATTATCCCACATATTGGGGGAAGCTATTTCTTAAGGAGCTTTGTTGTTCTATGACGACTCTGCTCTGAAGTTTTGGTCACTTTGACCATCTCTAAACGGTCTGAATCCTTCAAAGGCATCCTATTTCGTGTGCAACTGCACTTTGAAGAGGGAATTCAAAGCAATAGGAAATCGTTTCCGCAAGAACATTTAAAGGCATGAGAAACAGGTAGCGTCTGACTTCACCAGTACAACCGCATAATGCAACCTTTCAAGGAAGACAGACATGAAAAGCAGCTGCTAATCTACAATCCCTATAGAAAAATGTGCTCAAGTAGGGTTTCATAAAAGTCTAAGGGTGTTTGAATGTATCTTTGAATGTTCAGGCGCCTCTGCATGTTTGAAGTTCAAAGGGTTAATTGTGCTACGTGGGGTGTGCATGCATGCAGGTGCATGTGTGGCATTCAAGACAAGCTCGTTTGTGAGTTCAAAAGTTTATTCCTGTCGCCGTGAACGGATCTGGCCTGAAACACTGAGGCTTAACAAGCACATGTTAAAACATCACAACCCCCCCACGCAGTCAGGCATGGACCGCACATGAGAGCAGCTAAATGTTTGTTCAGACTCGGTTATTCAGCACTTCGTGTGCTATTTTAACTCTCCTGTTGAAGTGACGGGAGTGTTCCAGCTCAATGGTCATTAATGTTGATCTTTATTATTTTATTTGCTAGCAATCTGCAGCTACGCACAAATGTTTTCCTAACATTTGACGCTGAGATTCATATCCATCAAGAAATACATTTAGAGAGGTATCTGACTGGGCTTTACCTCATCTGGCAGCATGACAACACCTCAAACACGCAACCAGAGTAGTGACGAACTAGGAAAAAAACAGACAAGTGCCAAGGTTTACCTGTCAAAAGTGCTGTGTTAAACACATGCGGTAGCCACGGCAAATACTGATTTGATCTTTTTTTCTGTCTACTGACGTTCGTGTGGCAATATTTTTGAAAGCATCACCCTTTATGTAACAGTATTGTACCTGAAAAAGGTTTAGATATACAGGAACACAGCGGCCCACTCATCAATGACTCACCATCAACACCATCGGTCTAATCACTTCTCCCTTCAGAGAGCCAGAGAAATTTCCTTTCAAATGTGCTGAAAAGCTATGATGCTGAATTCTTTGGCACGTTATGAGTACATGGATTGTATCTGTATTTATATCAGTCCTGATTAATGTCACATTCATTTTTGTGTAGTCTGGTTTACAGTGAGTCACAAACCTGTGGGACAAGTCTGAGAGTCCAGTGACAACTTAAGTCTCTGTATTGTTACTCTTTCAGGAAATGACCATATCAAGCATGTGTATCAGCAGTGCATGCTGGGTAATAATTGTGCCTATTGCTCATTTCCATTGAAGGAAAAACATAAAACAAGACAGTTTAAAAGTGTTTTCAGATTTCTTGTAGTCTTTAAACCTTCCTCCTAATCATTTTATCAAGAGAAAGTAATATAAACAGTATAAATTAAACTTAAACTCTGTGTTTTCTCAGTGCGTTACAACAGTAGACCTTATAGGAGCACTGTTTGTCATATTCTTATACTCTATTCAACATGTGTAGTAGGATTTTAGCAGTAGGATTGTAGTAGGATGTGTAGTAGGAAAAACAAAACATATATTTCCTACTGGAGATGCACTACAATTAATATATTTTCAGATGGCAATAACCTAACTAATGCAGTTTTTAAAAATGTTTTCCTTATATACTCATTTTGGAGCACACATCCTGTCGACATGGAAAAGACAGTGCTGTAATTCTGATGGGATTAAATTATTGGTTTGTATCAAAGAAAAAAACAATTAAGGAGGCTCAGAATTACTAAAACTGGATTAAGGACTGTCCAAAATGATAGTGACTCATCGTCTTTGAGGAAGAAATGTGGTCAGAAAAAACTTTTGAGTGATCATGATTGGAGGTCACATAAGTATTTGATGCAATTAAATCAGATAAAATCGGCAGCAGAAGTCACATTAATGTTCAGTACTGAAAGTAAGAGCATTTCCACAAGCACACAGTGAAGAAAAGTCAATGTATTGGGACTAAATAGCTGAGTACCCTAAAAATGAAACCACTTATCAGCCGGGCTACTCAAAAAAAAAAAAAAAAGAAGAAGAATAAAAAGGTTTTATTTTGAAGCTTTTGAAAAAAGTCATGTGGTCAGATGAGTCCAGTTTTGCTTGGTGATGGGTCAGGGTAAGAGTAAGAGTCTGTACGGGCAGCATTATGATCTCAGGTTGTTTCATCTAGTCAAGTTTAGATTCGACGACGTTATGTGGTCAACAAATGAGGTCAGCTAACAGCCTGAATATACAGAACGAGCTGGTTTCCCCTCAATAAGTCTTTTGTTTATTGTTTTTCCTCAGGTAGCTCAGCCATATTCCAGCATGCAAATGTTGGGACTACGAAAGAGAAGTTCAGGAAGCCCAAGACATCATTTTAACACATATATTGGTTGCTGCAAAGTCCAGATCTTGACTGAGAATCTTTTGGATGTGGGATTTATGAGGGCGTCTGACTCTCTCATCGTCAATAAAAGATCTTGGTGAAAAGTTAATGGCAAAAATAAAAAAGAAATTATTGTTGTGAGATTGCATAAACATGTGGAAATAATACCAGAGCAAATGTGAGTCATAACTGAAGCTAAAGGTGGCCAGATGATTTTCTTTCTTTCTTTTTTTTTCTTGACAGCCAGTGTACCACTACATATACAATCGGACTAACTAATAAAAGATTGCAGATTGTAAGCTCCTAAATTGATTATGCTGCCAATTACAGTTCTGAAGATATAACTCTTAATTGCTTTGGCAAGTATTTTTACCCAAGTCCGCTTTGATTTTCATTTAAATTAAAATTACGTTTCAGCTAAGCAGTAGTGTGTGTTTGTGTGTGTTTGTACACATTCACAGCTGGCAGCACTTCAGCTCTGTGAGCCACGTGCATCCCGCCAGCGCTCATTCCCATGGCAACATTATCAATAGTTCAACAGCCATGTGGCAGCTGTCCTGGCAATATCGAAATTCAACCGCTGATTTGAATAAATACGCTCATCCTGTCCGTTCAGAGCAGGGACACGTGGAGCTGTGGCTGAGAGCACGGAGCTTGATGAGGAACAGCGTTCAGCCGGAGAGTGTGGTCCGGTCTCTCCGGGCGTTCCTAAAGCCTACATCTGGAGATTTAGAGTCAGGGAGGAGTGGAAAAGAAGGAGGAGGTGGGGAGGTTGAGAGCCAGCGTGGGCTCATTCCCAGAGTATACAGGTGGAATTAATGGGAAGCAACAGGAAAACGTTAACTGTGTGTGTGTTTTCCTGAGGCCTCAAGGATTATAGCTTAGGAGCGCACATTCACACACAAGCTTTACATTAATGCTCAGTTTTTTTAGCTTGTCTTCAGTCATTATCTCTCAAGTGCTCTTACGTTGGCATTCCAGTTCAAACATGTTTCTCACACCCAGAAATGTCTCCCTAGTCTTCATTTACTCACACTTTTTTTTTTATTAACTTTTTGAACAAAAGGAAATATACATGTCAAACTTGTGAAACAGGACAATAGATTTCCCTTTTATCGCCCTAAAATACACATTGGATCCACAGAAGAGAGAGAAAATACGTATTGGACATTGTCACAAAAAGTTGGGAAAGAAAAAAACTTATAGAAATGAGTATAAAAGTAGAAATGGCAAATTAAATGGCATTAAGAATTGCCTTGACCTCATCAATTCCCTTCAACCAGTTTTGAATAGTGGAAGATCCATCCATCCTTTTTCTGTACGCGCTGGATCCATTACTGGGTCACGGGGGTCTGCTGGAGCCTATCCCAGCCCATTGCAGGTGATAGGCAGGGGTATACCCTGGACAGGTCGCCAGTTAGTGAAAGATCCAACGTGGTTAAATCTAGCTGATGACAGTTTCACAGTACAGGATAGCCAACAGACTATATAAATTTACTCACTCTTTTGATCGTTTAAGTGACTAAAAACCTGGTCCTGTTATATGATGACCTTGAATCAGCAAATTAATCTGATTTTAATGTTCCTGTACAACTGCTCTTCACATTACTGGCTGGAGCAAAATTTTTATCTGGCCGCTCCAGGCAAGAAAAACTTTATGTCTTTGTCATTCCTCCAACTTTTCAAAGCACAAGTAAGACTAAATGTGTGAAAATAGTTTAACGCCACACAGTTTTCAACGTGATATGCCAGTCACTAACCTCACCAAGTGGTTAGAGGCAAGTTTGTGAGCAGTTGGCTGTCATCACTTGGCACTTGATCGTTATGTGTGATCTGCTCAAACAAGTAAGCCAACGCATGAGACATTGGGGGACACCCCATTTGAGCTTCAGCCAAAGATGATCCGTGCACGGCGAAGACATCACCGTGAAGAAGAGAAACCTTCGAAGTAAGGGGGAGAAATTGAAAACTTTCATAAAGACAAACAAGAAAAAAGCAGCAACATGGCAACCAAAAATCTTTGCACCAAATTCAGGGATTAAAAATAATTTGGCAGGAGCATAAATGCCGTAATGATGTATTACTTGTGTTTTGTTTTCTGTTTCTTTTTTGTTCATGTTTTTGATGAACTGCATATACTATTCATTTCCTTTCATGCAAGCAACTCTTATTTACCATGTAGTTATGTGTCATTTCCTATATCACTTTTCACATTCATTTTGTTGACAAATTATGGTTTAAAAGTCTGAAACCTGACTTGGTGAGAAAGAAGCCTTAGGATCATCCTTGTTCTTATTACAAACTTCCTTTTCTCTGATTGTCTCACAGGAAAAAGGACTTCTTAGCGCTGCTTCAGACTACCTGACTCCCAGAGTCATCAGACTGCTGTGTTGTTCAGACTACATGACTCTGACTTGTCAGTGGGAGTCTCGAGGGAGCTGTGATGTTCACACTACGTGACTGATTGACAACAGACGGTCTCACACCACACGATCTGACAGTGAATCAATCACCAAACCACTCTCTCTGGTCTCAGGTCCACACTTAGTCAACAAAATACTTGTGAGAAGTGGCATGAGAAACTGTGAGAAATCACAAGATTTGATCTTTTGAAAATGGACCAAGCAGCAAAATGAGCAATGCAAGCTGTTTGCGTAACGAGTCATTGATTTAAAGCTCACCCTTTCCTCGTAGGTTTCCATTTCTCACTGTGACCTCACTCTGTACCTTTTTCTCTTGCTGGCTATGTTTCAAATGTGAAGTTTCCAACACTACAAGATCTTCAGCTGACTGTGCTAGATATCTGCCTTGCATTAGAAATAGTCTGGCAATGTGTCAGCAAACCTCTTTGATGGGTCTTCGAATCCTGATTGTTTCAAGAAGTCCAAACATTTATCGTTTTGGTTAGACACTGTGCATTTCTTTAATACAGTGAGAGGAAGCTCAATCATACTCAGAGTCATGATGGACTACAACAGCCTTTAATATATTACTAACTGAGTGACTTTCCCAATTTACTGAGGGTCATAGCCTGAATTGTTCAACATTTTATTCTGTTCCTGGTGAAAATTGATTTTGTTTCTAGCTGCTGTCAGATTTGTGGAGCGATAAGAAGAGATATCCAAATCCCTTAAAACCTTTGACTCTAATATGTCAGCAGCCTGGCTTTGCCCAGTCTTTATGTTTATGTCCTGGGATTTCTTTCAAATATTTGATTATATAATGCTTTGTGGCACATACACTATTTAAACACACAAATTCAGAAAAACTTAAAAGGAGAATGTCATTATCTTAATGTAATTTTGTTAATGGTTCATGGTATATGTATTTGCTAATATATTGACCTGATTTTCCTATGATGTCCAGTTTTAAGATATTATTTTCTCTTGAATATCCACATAACAATAATGGTGAATTGCAAAGAGAAGTTTAAGCTTACCTGCTAGACAAGGATTTTTCTCTACTGACAAATTATGTCAAAAAATTATGTTAATATACTTGCTATATAGAGAAATGTGTTGTGATAGATTTTTGTAAAAAAAAAAAAAAAGGTTGTACAGGTAGTTTTAGCTGCATTTTCTGAGGTTTTATTCTTGTTTACTGATCTTATAAAGCCTCATCAAAAAATAATTTTATTATGCGTGTGTGAAGTGGCAGTTTTATTTGATTTCCATAAATTTCCATTTATTTCACTTGGTCTGCTTCTCCCTCACTGCTGTGCAAGCCTGGAGCCAGATGATTCAATGGGAGGTTGCAGGAGGAGAAGAAAAGTATGGATGGAGACAAAAGGGAGGGAGGGAGACTGTAAACTCAGTTTATCAAAACCATTTTGTTCCTTCATCACCTCAGCCTGTACTGTATATTGGTTTAATGAGAAACAGTCCTACTTGTCGGAAAGAAAGAAAGAAAGAAAGAGAGAGAGAAAGGGAGAAAGAAAGAAGAAAAGGTCACTATTTCCTGGGGAGTTTGCTGGAGGAAGAGTGGGCACCATTTGCGGGTGGGTCATTGAGTGGGCGGGTGGGGGGTGAGACTGGCTGCGTACGTGCAGTGTGGTGTGTGAGCCCTGGTGGAGGTGGGGACAACAGAACAGGATGCACAGCCCTTGAGGAATGCATGCAGCTTGGTGGCACGTCTGTGAAAAGCATCTCTCCCTCCCTCCCTCCCTCCCACCCTCCCTCCCTCCCTCCCTCCCCTGCACACTCTCTTCCTCCTCTCTTGCCTTTGCAGAGCTTCTTCTCTACTGTCCTCCGCGGACGGGACATCAGTCACACAGGCACCAAGAGGGAGATGTGAAGACGGAGATAGTGGGGAAAATGAAAGGATACGAGGACGTGGCAGGGGCGGATGGAGAGTACCTTTGGGATGTGGCGTACAGAAAAAATCTCACAGAGGTTATCTGCCAGAGGAGCATGATAGCCACAGAAAGATGGGGACAGGACAGGATATGTGATCCCATTATCACTCTGCACCCTCAAACCCCCTGCAGTGACTCAGAGCTGTTGAATCCAGAGATTATTGAAGTACTTCACATCTTACTTCCCTTGCATTAGTCACATATACCATGGGATATGTTAGGACCTCTGAAAGACTTCCAACTCACGACTTGAGACATGTTAACCTCTTTGTAGCTACATGTTGTCATCTCTCTCCTTCTGAATAGTCAGAGGAATCCCTACAAGTGAGACCACAAGTGATCTCTAATTCATTCGCCTCAGTAGCACCTGCACTCCCATAACACGTCAGCTACTATGCACCAAACTGGATTTTTTTTTTTTTTCAGTGCAGCCCGGGCATGTTCTCCTCCCATCCATTTCATCCACATTCTTTTCCCATATAAAAACACTGCCTTCTCTCTTTTGCCCTCACACACCCCTTCCTCTTCCCCTTGTGTCTCTTCACCCCCACCTCCAAAAAAAGCAGCTGCTCTCCATTTGTCCTGATTATTCTGGAAACCAGAACAAAACACACCATGTAATAGAACAGCACAGACTGCACTTTATCCAACGCATGCTGCTTACTGCGGCTCTGAATGGCAAACTAGCCACAGCAGGCTGGCATACCAGCTTCATTGGTAAGCCTGTCCTGTGCCACGCAGCAATTTATAAAATTGGTTCTCCTTTCCTGAATGCTCCTGTGATGTAGTGGACTGGATGGTTTGTTCCACACCTGGATCATGATGTCTCAACATCTATTCAGCCTCCAAATAAATCTTCTAGCTCAGCTCAAAGGTCTAAAAAAACTCAAATTTGGTGCATTAATGACAGCCTGGTTTCTTAATTAAGCGACACTTATTATTGAAGTCACATAAGTAATGTGACAGTGAGAGTACGCAGTCAGATCCAAATGTTTTTATTGTTGTGCATTGTATTCATGGTACAATACATTTTATCAAAGGAAAAACAAACAAACATACAAAAAAACTCTGTATGATCTCCTCTTACCAGCAACTCTCCTGCCATGCTGAATAAATTTCACATCCGTAAATAGAGTTCAAGGAATGGCCACAAATGTTGGTACCTATCACACATTTGCTCATACAGTCTTTCTAATATTGTTGTATCACTAAATTGATTCAAATGTAATTTAATTGTACTTTATCAATACCAAATGGAAAAAGAAAACAAGAGAAAAACACATTCTCTTCATGATTGTATGTTTGTACCCACTCGCCTGTGAGAAAGATGGGCTTTCGTTCCTTCTTTACAGCTTACATGAGAGATTAATAAAATGTTTTCAAAATCAGCAAGTACCAGAAAGCAAAGTTCAAATATAATTTAAAGCTTCTGTGAATTTTCTTTCTTTCTTTCTTTCTTTCTTTCTTTCTTTCTTTCTTTCTTTCTTTCTTTCTTTCTTTCTTTCTTTCTT
>JAOWBL010000005.1:14083556-14096141 GCA_028564865.1 Zenarchopterus dispar | reverse complement strand
CTTTCTTTCTTTCTTTCTTTCTTTCTTTCTTTCTTTCTTTCTTTCTTTCTTTCTTTCTTTCTTTCTTTCTTTTTTTTGTGGTGCTTGTGCCAAGTGCAAAAATAGAGGTCAATAAGGGATTTAACTATGTTGACAAGTAATAGAACTTGTTCAGCATTTTCACCATCCTCTCAAAAACTGGTCTCAAGATCAAAAACAAACAACAATAAGAGTTTTTTCAATACTAATATTTTGTGCCGCCTCTGTATCCATGGCTGCGCCCACCACCGTCGGCTGTCTTCTCTGCAGGTCCTCCTGCCTCAACCAAGCAAAAGCAGCGGCTACAACTGCTATATCTTCTTTTTCTTCGTTCTGCAGCTGCAGCTGTAGAAGGTGGAGTTGTAATCTTCTCTGTGTTATTGCCATCTTGACAATTACAAACCTTTCCACAAATTTTCTAGTAGATGTGAAGACACAGATATTTTGGAGATATTGGACAAATGGCACTTATATACCCTGACAAAATGTGTCGAAAGCCATAAGAACTTCCTACCAACTACTTGAGATTGCCTTGAGTTGCACATAGGCGTGCTGTACGGCCACCTTGTGACAACAGTTTTCGTAAGATGGCCGTAAATATACTGTAGGTAGGTTCCAGGTCACTCTTACGACGAACATAAGAAAACTGTGGCCAGCGTGCAGCAGAATATCACCTCATTTTCTCAAGAATGTCTGAAGTTATTCTTGTGCATTGAACGGTAGCTGTACCAACTTCCTAAAAAGGCTGTAAGAAACCATGCCCCCCTCCACGAATGTCTACAAACTCCAGATGTCGTAGGAACTGTGAGATTCATACAAACCCAAAGTTCATGAGAACTTTTGTGACCATAGCTTTACTTTAGGTAGTTTATACCATTAGTTGGAAAGGGAGAGATATATGTATTTATTTCTTTATTTAAAGTTCTTAAAAAGAACTCTGGTGTGCTGCTTTCACGAAGAAGACTTTCGGTGCTACATCTTTCTGGTTTCCAGATGTAGTTTTTTTGATAATAGAATGACAAATCAGACTTGAATGGGCTTTGTTTGCATGCACATAAACAGTCGTGCAGAGCGCTAAACATGCAAATATAATGTTTAAACCGTCTGATTACAATTGATCTTTTTATTATCTCTATTTTTCTCTATTCCAACAATGTCTAATGGTTTGAAGATGTCTTAGTTTGGATAACCATTATTCACTGTCTGGTTATTCCCTGGCTAAACTTGCCCCCAAATGCAGTCTTTTGACTGTAATCAGTCGTTTTCCAGACTGAGTCATCAGCTCACTTCTGGAAAAGATTCTCACCCAAAGGCTGAAGCCAGTACTTTTGACTTTTTTTCCCCCGACAGCTCAAAACCATAAAGTTTTATCACTAATAATAAACCTGGAGCAGTTATTCACTCAATCACTCAGTAAGTTGATAGGCAAACTGTTTTCAAAATTTCTGCACTCTGTTCACTCATTAATGAAATAATTACAAATGATCTTGGATCAGCTTTCCAGAATGCATGATTAGCCGTGATAGAAGACTCAGCCACGCAGAGGCTGGGTCTGACATTTGTCTGTAGTGTGTTTAGTAATTGTTTGTTGTCTTTTCTCTGGTAACCTTGGCAATGAGCCTCGAGGGGCGTCATGGTTCCCAATCATCTGATATTGTTTTGGCAGTCACGATGTTTTGATTTAACAGTACACGTTGAACTGCCTCATATGTGCACATACTCTGCAGTCTGACAAGGTGTTAAAGGGGGTGGAGGTGTTCCAGGATGTGATTCCAGAACCAGGAGTACCAGAACTCTGGAAAATATCTGGCATGCACCCTAAAGGAGGGAGCTGAAGAGATGGAGATGGGCCGGGCCTTGCAGAACAGATCCTTGTATTTACTGAGGGTTGGCTTTACCTGTTGCTCTGAGTGTGTTTCCGTATGCCTGGAGGTGGCTGTTTTGGGTCATTTTTTACTGACTCAGTGTTAAGCTGTTTGTATGTTCCAGCCAACTGATGTTTAATACCAAACACAGCTGCTTAGTGAAATAAAGTTTAAAAAAAACAGATGTAAAAGCAGCACAAGTAACAGGATAGATGTTTTCAGTCATACAGAACCTCTTTGGGGTTTTTTTCTGCTCTCTTTTTTAAAATCAACTGTATATTCATGTTGATTGCATTATATGTCAATGACACAGAATAAAGAAATTCAGTTGCTAACGGTTACTGAAATGAGGTGCAATTGTCATTCTCGTGTGGGTAACGTAACTAAGTGATGCGGTGTGGGTGTCAGAACATCACAGCCACTGCTGTTATATCTGGATATGTAAGGTGGGCGTTAAAGACTGTGCTACTAAAATAAAAAATAAAAAAATCCAATTTAATGCCTTAAATTGTGATTTCTTTGTATTAAACACACACAATACAAATCTTCTGCTCATAGCCAAGTGGAAAGACTAAAAGCCTGGCACAGGCAGAGGTTTAATTTAATTGTTAGGGGGTGAAGGGCAGCACGGTGACTTGGTGGTTGGCTGTGTTTGCTGATTTGACTCCTGGTGGGGGCCTTTGTGTGTGAAGTTTGCATGTTCGTCGATTGTTTGCATGGTTTTTCACCGGTTGCTCCACCTTCCTGCCACAGTCCAAAAACATGTATGCAAGCTTAATTGGTCATTGTAAATTGGCCTTAGGAGTGAGTTTATGTGGTTGTTTTTGTACGTTACCCTGGGATGGACTGGCGATCTGTCCATGGTGCACTGCTCCCTTTCAAATGTTGACAGGGACATGAGTGCTGGTAGTAGGGTTATCATAAATTGATGTGCTCAGATTAATTGTCTTGTTATGTGAAATCTTGAGCTTTTTCCTGGACACCAGTCCTTTTATCGAATCTTCCTTTGAGTAGATGTTTTCAATACTAAGAACTACCAAAAGCACTCTTCAACACAATAGAAAGACTAATGCCATATGGTTACAAATGTAAACACATTTCACAGAGAGCAGAAAAAATGCTTGGCAGATCAATTGTTTTTAATGGTTTTAAAGGAGACATGAAATCTCATGTCGTCAAAAGTCAACACAATTTCCTGGGGCATCACAGAGATAGATGATAAAAGCTTTCCTTTCAGCTGAGCATTTACACCTCTTTTTATAATGGACTGTTTTTGTGGGTGTCATGATGCCATTTGTCTCGTCTGTGGGGTGTACCTCTTCTGTACTCTGTGTGCTGCTCACTTCCAAAGTACAGTAAATGTAACATCATGACAAACTGTAGATGAGCAAAGACGGAGAGGCTGGATGATTCCATTCTGATCTCAATCTGTCCCTGAATCAGTGATTGACTTGAATATTTGCCGACTGAAGTGACTCCAAACAGAGTTTCTGAGTTGACTGTCACTTCAGACATCCTTGTCAAACCCTCAGTATAGTAAAAGCCATCCAATTTGTTGTTACAGTTTTGTACCTGACCTGGATTCATGGACTTTGTATTCTAATTAAAGACTTACTGTATATTTATATTCATTCAGCAGATGCTTTTCCCCACAGAAAACCACTAAATCATCTGCCTCACGCTTCATGATCAGTTGCCAGTCAGTTCAGACTGGGCCTTATATGAGCGAGGTCTAGAAGTGACCAGAGCCCGACCTTAAAGAATTAGGAGTCAATAGTAAGCATTTCAGACACTAACCACTTTCACGAAATCACACTTTCACTTTTACTTTGGACATTCCCGCTTCGTTCCTCCTCCACTCTCCAGATGTGCATTCACACTGATCCCACAAAGGTGCAATATTCCCTCTCCTTTGAGAACTTTTATAAAGCATTGTGGGTTTCCACAATCTGAAGATAGCGTCTTTCTCTCTTCTGACTGTTTTATTCAGTCAGCGCTGAATAAATGCCAATTAAAAACAAAAGTTTCTAGTTCCTGTGGGAGACACAGAGTCATGCTGACCTCACCTTCCCTGTTGCTGCTGGAGTTGCGACGCTACCACGACTGCAGGAGGGAGATGCTGACCAGCTTCAGTGAGAGGAAGATGACAGGTTGGTTTCAGCTGATGGAGGCTCGTCCAGGCTGCTAAGCGTGGCGACAGGATTAATTGAAGAACTAGCCCATAGTGGGCCTTACTGCCCACTGTTCCAATGACAGACTGATTTCTTCCTCTGCATGGAGTTTGCAGCCATGTACGTGGCCCTGTTACACCTTTCAACATTGCCAGTCTCACAGCAATTACTTTGCTGCTGTTTCACCTCTGTTACTACTTCCCATGACGGAAAAGAGGTGTAACAGCTGCGTAACAAGATGTTATGTTAGTCTGCCCCTGCACCTTCGCACGGCGCAGCGAGGCGGAATAAAGGTGCTACAGAGCAGAAGACACTTCCTGGGTGAATGGGGCCAGACTGTGGCAAGAGCTACAGCAGGTATATACTTTATGAGGAAAAAAATTTTTTTTTTCTTTTTTCTTTTCTTGTACCTGTCATGAATAATATTTTTCACAGGAGTTAATTATTAGTTCTTTAAAGGCAGAAAATAGTTGTCTGGACCTGTTTGAAGGAATGTTAACATCTTGAATGTTCCAGGAAATCATCAGATACTTCAGACAGTCCACTCAATAAATTTAAATAATAATTTTAAAAAAAGTTCTGGCATATGAAAAAATAGAGAATTGTAAAATAGTTTTTTGCACCGTGATTTATGTAGATATAAAACATATTTATAATGTACCACCCTTAGAAATGAGATTTTAAGAGTACATAGAAATGGTATTCATTTTTGTACCTTTGTGCAAGGACAGAAAACAGGTATATTACCCAAAATGTTCAACCATTTCTTTTAAAGCCAGATACAAGAGTTGCCCTCAAACCTGAACCTTGCAGATGATGCATGCTTGTTTCCTCGCTCCCTACAGACATATCATCACAATCAGCCTACATTTGCTGCTTGACAGGTGAAAGCAGGTGGGAGAACCGTGGGCGTCGTTGACCCCAGAGGTGAAATGAAAAGCCTGGGCCCGTGTCCTTTTCCGTGCCCCGCTCTGTTACGATTTCTCCTCCTGCGTTGGTGTGAGTCCGCTGTCGGCTCCAAGGGCAAATGAAAAAGGGAAACTGCAGCAGGTTGTCAAGGCAACACCCCCCACCACCATCACCACCTCCCCCAGCCCATCATGCACACACACAAACACACACAAAGGTGCCGTGTGTAGTTTGCTGTTTGTATATTGCTCAGACAAGTGTGGCGAATACGTCATCATGCTTCTGTTTGCAGCGTGAGTGAGCATTTGTAGGCTGGAACTGAGGAACCTTTCACGACTTGAGCAGATGAGTGGGCAACTAAAGCTGGCACAGTGTCACGAGCTTTATTTATGCAGGCCTGCATCTTTCGTCTCGCTGCCAGTGTCCTATTTTAACACAGACTGCGGAAATGATGTGTTAGCCCTATTATGTCTAACAATACACTCACAAGTAGGCTTTATGTTGAAATCATACTGATATAATTTGATATGATAAATCTGAGAAGTTTACTGATATTAAAAAAAGAAATTAAGATTCTATTAACTTTTGCTTTAGTTTGAAAAGTGTTTTCAGTTAAGATAACAACATTTATAATTAGGTCACTCCTCTTAACCACTCACACCTTCTGATAATACCTTGTCTCCTAGTCTCGTGTCTTTCAGGCGTCCTTCTCTCATAAAGCCTTGAGACAGTCTTCATGGCTGGGTGTGCTCATGCTTCACATGCAAATGTGGGAAAAGCAACTACAAGGAAAAATCAAAACAAAAATTCAAAACAAATGCCTAATTAGTAGCTGGGGATTCAAATGGAGCCAACAGCACCACAGAGAGGGAGTCGAGTCGCGAGAGGAGGGAATGGCATAAATGTCAGGTTTTAAAGATGTGTTAATGTGCACTTTGTGGTACACAGAAGGCATTCATGGCTGACTCGGAGGGGACGGGGGGTTATGTATGAGAACCAGTGCTCATATCCACATTAATGGGTACATGCAATGTCAGCTCATTCTCATATATGTCTAAGTGTTAATTAACTGCAAAACTGAAGAGAGCATTATCAACGGGGAAATGGATCTGGGACTGCTCAACACCTTGCCTAGCCATGCAAAAGATCAAACTGACACTGTCAAGATCAGCTTTTGCTGATAGAATTAATGATCAAAGGATTATTATATGATGTTGGATCGCAGCCCAGGGTGAATTAAAAATTCATGTGCCAGATGGCAACAATGAAGAATGGATTAGTCAGGTAGAAGAAGGCAAATATACAGAAAAGGCCAAACTCTGAAACCATTGTCTCGTAAAGAAATTTTGTGTCCCGCCCTTTCATGACACCCATCTCTGCGGTAAGCAAGGAACAGCAGCCCCACCCCAGTCAGTAACAGACAAAACAAAAATGAGCAGCAAATTTAAATTGCGTAACTTTGTACATAGGCAAGGCGCATATCCCTTTACGCCCTCCAAGATCCCAATCCTAATAGACTCTCCCCTGGTTGCTGCCAAGTCTAATTTGCTCACCATGCTGTACAGACTGATCTTGATTAACACACACCCCTCCAACGAGCCACACCAGCTTCTTATCTCACAATAAGGAAGGGAGGAAGGAACCATCAACGCTCACGCTGACGGTGAGTAACTTGGAGCATGAGTCATGTTTGGGTTTGGGTCGTTTACATTAAGCTTGTGAGGTCTAGGCTGTTCAGACTCTGATGTTGTGGACACTGAGATTTACAAAATTCAAACATACCCACTGAGAAGGATCCACTGGGGATGGGTGTTATGGGTAAAGAACAAATCACAAACTGCTGGAGTGATGTTTCTTCAAAAGTTAAAGACGCCTTCAAGAGCATGAATGCTGCACAAAAAACAAAAAATGTGATATAGAAATATAGCTGTGAACTATACACACTATTTAATTTCTTCTGAACGTGGGGACATACATATAATTGATTTTGGAAACATACTTTTGTGATTACCCCCCAAAGACAGAGAACTGCAAATGGAAAGTCTCTGCTCAAGGCTCGTGTTCACCAAGCATATGCAACAAATACCACATAGAGGGTATTCTTACATGCACAGTGTGCGAATAAGTGCTTTTTGAACAAAAAACATGTCAAACAAGTGTCCCACGTTATCTACTATGTTTGACAGGACAGTCAGTTCTCTGACACCATCTGGGTACTTGTAGTGTACTTTGTGAAGATCATCTTAGGTTACTTTAAAAAAGCTCTCTTGTGCTATATGAGTAAGTAGAGAACAAATTGTACTCTCAAAAGTTGATGTTTTTATTCATGGCAGACTGAAATAGATTATAACAACCTTATCCTTGTGTTCAGGTCAGAGCAGACTGGGCCTTACATGAGAAAAAAACCTGAACTGACATGTTTTAGTTGCACCTTCATATTTGATACATGTGACTGTTGTATGTGCAGCTTCCTGTCTTTATGAAAGAGTGTATCAAAGACTAAAGAGGAAGGACAGTGATGCAGGTGTTATAAAATAGTAAAGCAACAACAACAATAAAAAAATAGAGCTGAAAGACGACGACGTGAGGGAAAGAATGTAGAAGGTGGATAAGATTAGTGCTGCACTCCTCTTCCCTTCAGCAAGGGTGGTCCTCTGGCAAGATAAGCGCGGTCGGACAGCCGTGGATGATAGAGATCAGATTGAGATGACAGACTGGAGTGCTGCCTACACACACACACACACTCACACACACCATGTAAAACTCAGATAACTGTGTCATGAACCAGAAGTGAGAGAGCTTGAATATTGTTTCCTGCTCTGACAAGGGCAGTAGGCCTGAGAGTCCACAACAAAACTTTAGAAAAGAGTACACAGTCTTCCTCAGTTCAAACAGGTGCAACATTTGAAAAAAACAAATGAGAGCAAACAAATCCACAGGAGAAATGTTGTCAATATTACAAGCTACAGCTGAAATATTTCCAAAGAGCACTAAAAAGCAATCAGGCATGTGTTTTCTTCCATTTCAACATCACCTTCTTGCAGATATCCACCTGTAAACCAGTGTTAGCATTAAACTAATAACTTGACATAAGGGTCACATGACTATCTGCATGATCGGCAAGATCAAATGATTACTTCTGGTTCTGCTTTTTGTTTTGTGTTTTCTGTATTTACATGTTGCATCATTTTTCAGCTACAACTGATGGATAATCAATTCTGATAACTAGCACAAGTCACAACAGCAAGAATAAGTATGTCCCACACCGCAAAAACAGCTCCTTTAGAAATAAGCATATTATTCCATAAACCTAGTCAAAACTGTCTTATTTTAAATAAAACAATCTTTGTCCCTGTGTTAGAAATTTTTTCTTGACTAAAATTCTTAAAACTATCAAAATAATCTTAAATAGTCTTCTAAATGCAGCTTTCTGATTACCATTTGGAGCTCGTTGGAAACATTTATGTAGTAGTTTGTTCTGTTTGATTGGTTTCTTTAATCAGAAAAGCCAGCCTTTTCTTTTTCATGTGAGGTTGGTGAAGATATTTTCCGGAGCTTACGGGCCTTTTGCTCATATTCAGTTTTCTCTTTATTTTAAGAAACACCTTTGGCACAAGTTTGAAATGTTATGTAACCAAAAGGCTGGAAATATGTTTTTGTTTTTTTGTCTTTTTTTTAGTCTCTTATTTCAAATAGCAGGTCAAGATTTGGTTGCCTTCTTTGGAGAACTCAGTTGAGGAGGAGTAAATATTTTTTGTGGTTTGCTCAGGGGTTTAATCTTGGAGCCTTTTCTTTCCTGTCTGTGCATGCAGCTCTGAGACAATATCATGAAAAAATTCGAATGCTGTTTTTTCACACTTGCGCTGCAACCCTGAAGTTTTCCAGACAAACTCTGAAGAGACTGAGAACTGTGTCTGCAGCAGATGGGTCTGACTTTACATAGATTTTACCTCACCAGTTCCTGTATGAAGTAAGTAGGACATAAATAGCCTGGGGGAGAGTGTGTGTATTGGTGATGGCTGCTGGATTTTGCTGTTTTCGTACACTTGTGTGTGTGTCTTGCTTTCAGTTCATTCGATCATGCAGTATTGATAACAATCCTCACATCTGATAAGAAGAAAGGTTCACCCAACATCTTAGTGTACCATACACTAAAGAGGGATTTCTGGAGCATGCTTTCCACATTATTTCTTGCCTCCTGTGTGCTGTTCCCAAAGTATTTCCAATTGTGAAAATGCATTTCATCCTATGAATCATTGGTTATTTAGTGCATGTGTGAGTGACTGCAGGCGAAGCTGAGCATTCTTCTTTGTTAATATTTTACAGTTGCTTTATACACAGAACTTTTTTGCATACATGATGGAGATAGCGCTTATATTTATATATTGCATCAATGACAGACCAAAGCTTATCTGGAAAATAAAAGCTGAGATTTAGGATATGTCACTGTTTTGTCTCCTCTTAATTTTCCTGTTTAAAAAGAGAAGAAAAGAAAAAAAAAACATTGAATGCTGTTATATGCGCATGACCTACAAATGTGTCTCCATTTGCAATCTGTTTATAAGCAGCGCTTTTGTGAAACGGGCTCCAGATGTTCGGAGCTGACATAATGACATATCTCAGCCTCAGTTGGTTCATGTGACTTTGTCTTGTCAAACCAAATTTACTGGGGATGCATTCACAAACCATAATTAACACCAAAGCAGTGCTCTACCATGTGTGCAGTAGCGCAGGATGTGTGTCTGTGGATGAAAGGTGCCCTTTGTTTAATGATCTGTTACAGTGGACTAATGTCTTGACATTGCTCCATACATGTTATCCATGTTGGAACTTTGCAATACCTCAGGGATTCATGAGCTGATGACAGCGCTGACAGACAAAAACATGCCGCTCAGATTGGAATTTATGAGCAGAGGATGAATGAGTGTAGATACCGAGTAGTTTTTCCATTCATCTAACCTTTCCATGAGGATCCCTCCCATGTGTGTGTGTGTGTGTGTGTGTGAGAGAGAGAGAGACTTGTGAGTATCTCTCTTCTCCTTCCCAGAGGTCATTGTTCCTGGGCCCAGACAGCTCCCACTCAGGTTCTCAGTATGGCTTCACTAATCTGCTGTAATTATGTCTCACAGTCAGCTCACTCATGCTCACACACATATATTGACTACCTTTCTCTACTCCTTCCTTCTCTGCCTTTTTTTTTTTGTCTCAGGGGACCAGATTCATAGGCGCCTCAGGGTATCTGGCCCTGTGTGTGTGACTAGGTGTTACCCACGCAATAAGACTTCCACCCTGCCAAGACAAAGCTCCAAGGACTCTCCTTACTGATTCTGTGTGAGACAAAAAAAAAAAAAAGGCCTTCGTGACTCGCCATAAAGGGAAAAGGACTCCCAAAGCAATAAATATACACATCTCCCCCATCATGCAGCTGTGATGCTTATCTTCCAAGTGTGTCATCAGCAATCTCGCCTCAGGGTGTGTGGTGACAAAGTAGCTCAGTTGGCATCCTAAATCTAGACTGCCTGACTGGCTTTATGGGAGGTGAGTTTAAAAGGGAACACTGCACATTTGAAGGAGATCAGCAATAAAAACCTGAATAACACTGGCAACATCTTTGCGTTCAGTGTTATTCAGGTTTGACCTTGTTTCATGTAGTCAGTATCAGAATCGGCCAGGTTCTTGCTGTTTAATTCAAAACTTCAGTTCTTAACACAATTCAAAGGGTGGGTTTCTATTTATAACTGCTGAAACTGTCATGGCTTGACTCATGTTTTTGAACCAGCCTCATGTGGTCACTTAGGGAACTGCAGTTTTTGACACTTCCTCCTGGTCTTTAATTTTCAGCCACTGAACCTGCTGCTTGGTTCTGCCTTTTTGGATTTGCTTCAAGCTAGGATTTTTCCACCTCAAAAATGAATACTGCTAAGCTCAAATGATCAGTTTTCTACCCAATGTGCAGCTTATTATACAAAGAAACATAAAAACCCCCAGATATGTCAGTTGAATTAGCCTGCAGCTTTTTCATTTCTGATGTTTCCACTCCTTCATATGCCACTCCCTCTGCCAAAGCATGACTTCGTACCACATAAAATGTTTATTTTTGTTTCGCCACAGAGCAAACATTTTTCATAGTACAATAAACCTAAAACTGGAAAATGTTGTAACACTACCACAAGTACAAAAACTGTAATCACATAGCTTTCAGTAAGAAGACATTGAAGTGGCACGATGGTTGAAAAGCACCAAATCTATGTAACAAGACATAGCGCTATCAACATCAGAAGATGACACAGAACAGTTAGAGATATCAGGATTTAGTCATGTGGTAAGACACAAAAATGCTTTCTGAAGACTTGTTAATACACCACAGGCAGATTAGATATACTGATGAAAAACCTCAGTCTTCTTGGTAATTTTTGCTTAAAAGTTTTATTACTCAACACTTGCCCATTCTTTGCCTTCATCTCAATGTGAGGCGCCTTCACACACACCAGGGTTTCCACAAAGGAAATAATCTCTCAGAAACAGGCCACCTTTTTAAACTTTATTCTCTTTTACAAGTTGGAAAGCTCATAAAATGTATTTGTATTTGAGTAAAAAAAGAAAACATCCTGCGTGTCAAGGTCTGATTTTTAGAGAAGAATAGAAGAATACACAGTGGTTGTGTGGCATGAAGAAGAACGTAAAAAGAAATGTTATATTTAATGACAGAACTGGAGCATGGAGATGGGTGGAAAACATAAAAAATAATTCATTTTAATAGATCTAACACTCAACAGTCTGCTACAACACTTTCTGAGACAGCATATATTTTTTATTGTCTGTTATATTTCTAACCTAAAACCTGAGAATCACAACTATAATTACATGTATTAAATCATTATTCTGGTTAATTGTCATTTACACGTTAGTGATATAAGTGGACTCTGTTTCACCTCGTGACAGCATTTATTTATTCAAAAGGTAGGTTGGCTGTACAAGACAAACCTGTTCCCTTTTCAAAGGAACTCTGTGGAGCGTCTGGCCTGTGGGTCGGTGTGTGTCTGAGCCCCACTGAGCTCATTAAATTCTTCATATTGCTGTCTTCCTCCTCACAAAACCTCGAACCTCACAAGATATTGCGTGCTCACGACCTGAAACACACAATCCTGCCCCTACGCACACAGAGCCACTCACTCATACGTGCATACAAAGCCTCGCGAAGCTTCCCCGACCAAATGCGTGCCTCGCTGCTTGCCTAAACACACGCACGCACTCTCCCACAGACGCACACACACGACTGCAGCACAGCGCTCTTATTTAAACTGATGTGAGTGCTGTCACGACATCCGACCAGTCCTATTTGTTCCACAGAAGCCTTGGCGTGAGAGAGCAGGGTCACCCCATTGGCTCTCATGCAAATCCATTCAGTACATAAGTGCACACACTCTCACAGACACACATTTGCACACATTTAATAGCCCTGGAGATAAGCAAAAAGAGAGAGATATGGGTGTGTGAGCAACCAGAAAGCCTCATAGACATTCAAGCTGATAGATACTGGTGGACCTTTCGATATATATATATATATATATATATATATATACATACATACATATATATATATATATATGTATGTATGTATG
>JAOWBL010000005.1:14040707-14083456 GCA_028564865.1 Zenarchopterus dispar | reverse complement strand
TCAATCAATCAATCAATCAATCAATCAATCAATCAATCAATCAATCAATCAATCAATCAATAAATAAATAAATAAATGATTAATGCCATAAAGTGGATTTCACAATTTTCTCAATTTAGGAATATATTTTGGCATCAATGCGAGTTAAATTGGGCATAGTTGTGTTTTTTTTTTTCAACTTTTTTTTCATGACAATATATTTTTGTAACTGTAGTGGGTCATTTACTAAAATTTTAAATAATTACATTAACCCTAGTATACAGACATATCAGCCTATGTGGTTTAGAAGCTACAAAATGTTTCACACCAGGCTGAGGAGGCAAAACAAACAAACAAACAAAAATAAAACAAGCTAAGGCAGCTAGCAGATGGTGAGATATTCATAGAAGTGACAAAAAAAGGTTTGGATCAAGACTGCATATTACTCCTTACCCTACCTTTAACTGGATATTAAATAGTAGTTCATGTTAATGAAAGGTTAGATACTAAACTATTTTCAAATTAACAACAGCACAACAATATATGCACAATATGTGTAAAGAATTAATTACAATAAACCATTAAATTAAAGCAAGAATAAAGTCATATTACTTCAGGAAGTCATTCGCTAAGTTACACAGTTTGTTTTCCTCTTTATCTAAACAAGGAATGTAATTTAATTGTCATGAATATTAATAGGTTAGAATTCAACTCTTGTTGAAATTATTTTTTGAATTGATTTTCAAATAACAACCTTAATGACCAGCAGGCCATAGTTTCTCCACATCAGAGAAGGACTGAGTGATGTAGGGGGGTGAGTGTGGAGGCTGGAGGGACAGATGAGTGTAATGAAAGACTGAAACAATGGACAAAGAGTTAAGGAAGAGAAAATGGGACAGAAGGATAGAAGGTCAAGAAAAAAGAGAGAGGAGGGATGGAGGCCATGACTGTGGGTTCAGTGGTTACTTTACATACTGTCTGACTCTTGCATGCACACATGGGTCACTGAGGCTGCACATGATTTACACACTCACACACATGCACGGGCCAAGTGGGACAGCCTACCCTTAATTCACTCAAACTTCAGTTAAACTGAGACAGAGTTAAAAACAGTGAGACAGAGTGGGGAAGGGGGGAGTAAAAGCTGCAGAAACTGAATAGAGTAAAAGATTTAAAAGTCAAAAGGTCAGGAAGTGTCTTTGCTGCCTCAGCCATTTGTTAAATGTAAGAAGACTTGCTTCAAGTGGTTTCGAGTAGTCAGGTTTTCATGACAGAAATTATGTTCTCAAAAGCCCTCCTGCATATCTGCCGTCCACACAAAAAGAGTTTAATGCTTTGGCCATA
The DNA here is from genome assembly GCA_028564865.1 of Zenarchopterus dispar. Taxonomy (NCBI): domain Eukaryota; kingdom Metazoa; phylum Chordata; class Actinopteri; order Beloniformes; family Zenarchopteridae; genus Zenarchopterus; species Zenarchopterus dispar. Next base: position 14,082,133 of record JAOWBL010000005.1, on the reverse strand, counting down.
AGGTAACTCCTTCATATATCTTTTCTTTTGCTCAGTTGTTTGAACTTGGGAGGATAATGTGTGGAAAATGCAATGGTTTGTCTTGTCAACTACTTTTATTTTGCTATAATTCATCCATGTTTTGGATTCCAAGCCTGCAACAGATTCCAAAAAAAGCTGAAACAGTCAAACGTTTACAACTTTTTAATGCTACCATTACCTCTCATCATATTTTAAAGCTGTTCCGGCATTCAGGATACCACGTGATGAAGCATAGTTATTTTTTTCTGCGCTCACATTTTAAGGTGTGCGGCGATGATGGGGTTGTCAGTGTCACTCTTTTCATTTATAAATTAACCACACACTCAGTATACCAGACAGGTCAGGACTGCAGACAGACCTGTTTCTTGTTAAAAAATGCTTTTGCATCCCTGGAAAAAGCATGATCAGGAAGTGACGGCAGGACATATTGCTACATGTGTATGCTGCTGTCACAGTAGTGTTAATGATCTTGGTCAAGGGCATTTTAAGCCTACGTCACAAAGGTTATGAACGGTGGGTTGGTACAAAATCTGAAGTTCATAGACATTCGTGGAGGGGGCGTGGTTTCCTACAGCCTTTTTAGGAACTTGGTACGGCTGCCGTTCAATTCGTATGAGCAGCCGGATGCATGCTTGAGTAAATAAGGCGATTTTCTGTTGCACGCTGGCCGTAGACTTCTTATGTTCTCCGTAAGGGTGACTCAGAACCTACCAACGTTATACTTATGGTCATCTCACGAAAATTGTTGTTAGAAGGTGGCCGTTCGGGACTCCGATGCGCAACTCATGACAATTTCGGCTTTTGGCACATTTTGTTGGGCTTCATAAGTGGCAGCTGTCCAATATCTCCAAACATATGTGTTGTGATTGTGTCATATGCTGGAATATTTGTGGAAGAATTTGTAATTTTCTAGATGGCAATCATGGCGAGAAGACCGCAGCTTCACCTTCTACAGCTTCAGGAAGAAGAAGATCTAGTGGTTGTGGCTCCTGCTTTTATTCAGCTGCAGCCATGCAGTGCATGTATGACGTACCTCCACCTTATGACATACCTTCGGAAGTACGCATCACTTCTATGTTCGAAAGGTGTTCATAGGAACGCTGTAAGGGCCCCCCCAGAACAACTTAATGTGTTCTTACGCTATACTTAACGGACATAGTAGGTTGTTCCTAAGGTATTTGTCTGTCGGCCCTCAGACGCTGCTTTTCGTGGCGCGTTTTGTAGAAAATCTTGGACATGACCATTGACCTGGCCACGAACCTAGGAACGGACTACACACACTGGATTCCTGTAAAGCTGCCTCAAGGACGCTGTAGGAAATGATCCAAAAATCCTTCATAAAGTGTTCGCAGCCGTTGGTACGGGTCGTTGTGACCGAGGCGTTAAACACCCCATCACAGAACTGGATTATTGGAGTTGTTGCTGATAACAGTCTCAGTTTCACCTGTGTTTCCACACACCCACCACCTGTTTCTTCCAAAATATATCTTAAATGGTGAGACTTATGCTCAGACTTGCTCACTTCTAATCTTTTTTTATTTCAATTATTTTTCTCACATAAGTGTTGAAAAATTGTTTGGCATTAAATAGATACAAACTTTTTACCAAATCATAATTAAACTCATCTATTGACATCACATTCTTGAGATATCCTCAAGATCCTTTTTTTATCCTTTTTTTTAGAGCTTGTACTTGTACTTGAAAACCGTCACATTTCAAGTTTTTCTGAAAGGCAAAAATAAATGTGTATTTAAAAATCACACAAGAACATAAACAGTTTAAGCCTTCTCTGATTTTAGGGAAGTAATCAGATTGCTAGTGAGGTGGATGAATAAGTTTAAAAATATCTGCCTTTCTTGTTTCAAAATTCACTTTTGTATAAAGCCCTTTTTTATTTAGTGTTGTATTTTTATGTTTTTTGAGTAGTTTTCCTTCCTGTCTTCTTGAGTGGAAAGTATTATATCATCCTTGTCTGGGTCTTCACTTTTATAATGACTTTCAGTCCTCTTTATTCACAGTTCATAAATTACCATTGTTGTAAACTTAGGTCAATTTTTTACAAGGCAGTCAGTTTTTGCTTTGAAATTGTGGGTTTGTGTGATTCTAGTCTTTGAAATCATAACCATCTTTCGTGGTAGGGAGATCGGTTTCTGAAACCAGTATGGAGGACGTACGATGTCAGCACGGATTCTTGTTATACGTCGATACACATTGTTGACTCCCACACAATAACGACTGTTTAAAATTGCCCATGAGCTGGTCCATCATTTTCCTGCTTGTGCACACAAAAATTGTATGAGCCCAGAGTAGAAAAGAGAACGTGCCTTTTGATGAGGTAGCAGCCGCTCACACACGCACACTCGTCTGTCTTTAAAACAGCCTGGCGTGTGAGCAAATGAAAGAGTGTTCCCAGATTTTCCCATCATTCCTCCCTGTAATCCCTCCAGACCTCCTTCTGAGGGCTGAATTTGCACGCTCACTCTCCCCAGGGTGGATGAGGGGTCTCGCACACACATACGCACACACTCAGATACCAGTCTAATATGTGCACACGAAGCCTCAAACAGCTTGCACACCATCTACTTTTTTGACAATCAAAAGGGGATTATATTTGACAGGACAACCACTCAGCCACACCCACACACAGGCATGTACAGATAATGTATGCATCAGCAGTTTTTTTTACTTATTGAAAGAGATTCAGCCTCATAAATCTGTCAAACCCTCTTTTCCAGAAAGGAAAAATTCAACTGAAAAGATCTCTGATGGCTCTGCGCATCGGACACACACATTACACACCAAAACTATGTGTTATCCCCGTCTTCTAGATCAGTACGTGGTAACTACTTTCAACATCTTCTAGACGATGGTTTCACAGTAACAGCTCCCCTTTGGTTTACGTGTCCTCTCAAAATCCCACCCTTTAACAACTCCAGAGCACATTTAAATGAGAGTCAGATCTTGGCACCAAACTCACAACTTTCTGGGAGCACCCATGCATGGATGTCTGCCTGCATCTATTTTTGTACTTCTCTGTATGTGTGAATGTGCATGCGTGTGGTGAGTAGGCTGATGTGATTAGCCAGAGCCAGTGGAGTGAATCATATTGTGTCTTCCCCGACGAAGAGGAGGTGGAATGTGGCTGCTGCTTCTTACTGTGTGTCTGCGTCTTTATCAGATACGTACAAAGTGCACACCTGTACTCAACAAGACATTACCTCACATGGACACTTCTTAAACAGACAGCTCCACTTGGACACATTTGGGCTGAAGGCAGTGTCAAATAAGGCGAGGAATTTCTTTTTTTTTTTCTGTAATGTTCTCATGACGCTTGGATGTTTCACTTCTGGCACATATTACACATATTTCACAAATTAATTCTGCTAAGTTCCAGTTCTCATATAGAGTCTTAAAGAGTCATTTCTGCCAAATGCTGCTATATATGTTTGTCAAAAAGAGGACACCTCCTCAGCTTTTGTATGGCTGGTGTGTGTATTGCACTCTTTTTTTTCCCTTTCGTTATATGAGCTAGAAAACCCAATGAAGTGGCGTATTGTAGAGCAGGAGTTCTTAACCTTTTTGACCTCTGGGCCTTATTTTCCCAGTACAAAGTGACCCGGGGGCCTCAAATATTAACACTTTCATTTTAATTGGTTCAAATTTTGGTTTGTTTTGTATTCAACAGCTAAATCAAGTCCACCTACAGTTTAACAAGCTAAAGCTTTGTGACATAAATAATATGATACAATGTGATCATCTCAAAGACATTTATATATATTTTGTTTATCTAAACCTGCACAACCAACAAGACACAGAACAGGCTAGCAATTATTTGAACAAATCAATCTTCTACACAAGCAAGTATAAAGGCTCAAATTAATATTATTAACACAAAAATCAGAAAATATTTAGGTTTCGATAGACTGAAAAAGCTGAAGACAAATTTTGATAAATTAACTATGTGGTAATAAAATAAATATATTCATAATAGTTTCAGAAAACATAAATGAAAATATTATCTTATAATTTGCTAACGAGTTTGATAATTTACCAGTCTTCATTTTTGCATGGCAGAACCATGAGGTGCTTACATGCTGGTGTTGTGTAACTTAAAACTGGGCCCCTGGTTTTACTACATTGATCTTTACATACTGGGCCAAGCAAGACAGAAAAGTCCCACAAATGAGGGTCCTCACATACATCAAACCGGCATCCTGGAGTCAAAGTGTGACTCGACATCACGTTTAACGAGACGGACGGCGTCAATCACGTTCATTCTGCTCATATTTGTAAATATATCTTTTAAAAAATCATAGCAGAGGAGAAGATGCTGTCAGGCTGTCATGGCTATTGTTGTGGTCCTTTTAACAGAAGCTTGTGTAAACGTGCACGTGCAATCACATGGACAAGAGAGTGACCCTGTGTGTGTGTGTGTGTGTGTGTTTGTTTGTGTATGTGTGTGTGTGTGTGTAGCGCTCTGACGTGGAGAAGAAGTTGACCAGGCAGGTTTGACCAGTGAAACGAGACATATTCAGCTGCATGTGCATCATCAGTACGGTAAATAAAAGCGCTCTGGCTCTCTATGAGTTTGGGTGGTAAACAGGAAAGATTAAAATATTTGTGTCACTTTATGCCAATTTAATCAGTGTTTTCTTACCACATTAATGTCATACTGAATATTTGTGACTGATTCTTTGGCCAGACAACAGGTGACGTCATCCTTTTCTTGACGTGGAAGGATGCCACTCCAGCCGCGTTCATTCAACTGTTCAGACCAAAATGTAGCACCTGATTTCATCTTCTCTTTGAAAACTAATACACGTTCTTGTATCTCCTAAATTATTGTTAAATTATTGCGCAGTGAACTAGAATATGATGCTTGGTGGAAACAAAGGTTTCCCTTCTTCTGTGACCCCGTGAAGGTGCCGCACACGAACAACCAACATGATCACAAATCCCATACCCCCCATCTTCAAACTCCCCTGGGGAGATGGGAACAAGACTTTTTTTTTCATAAACCCACTACTGAAGCCCCTTCCTGATGGGTGTGAAGTACATGATGTTTATGATGACGAGGAATAGCTTAGAGAATGGTCTGGCAGATTACAGCACTTTTTCCTCCCACCATCTGATTGATCTCATGGTGATCTTCTGAGGGGCAGCATGGTGGCTCTGTTGCCCCACAGCTAGAAGGTTATAGTCAGTGTTTTCTAAGGGTACTCTGTTTTGTTCCACAGCCCACAAATATATATCTTAGGTGACTTTTTTTCTACAAGTAGCTCTGATGGGCAGGTGACCTGTCCACAATATACACCTGCCTTTTATCCCAAGACCTCTGAGACAGGATCTACAAAACCCCTGTGACCCTGAATTGTTAGTACAGAAGAAGTGTATTTCCATCAGCAGGGGCTGAAGGTAGCTTTTCTACAGCTGGATTGTTTATGTGTCTCCATTACCAGGACTGGCCCTGCAAAAGTGGCTCTTAGGAAACTTTATTGGGTGAGAAACATGCCTTTAGTAGGAGAGGTACTCAGATTGGCCTACAGGAACTACATGGTGGGCCGTCTATGCTGATCAGCATTTCTAAATTATATTTAGCCCTCTCAAATGAACACATATACATGAACACAACTGCTTTGAATCATATGGACCAGAAATATTTTACTAGATAAAGATGGGCATTACAAGAAAAAAAACCTCAATTACTGCAAACTGGTACCATCACTTCATACGTTTAAAAAAGCAAACAAAAATGCAAGGAACACCTCTTTCCCTTTCTTTACTTGTTTCTTTATCTTTTTTTTTTTGCGACGTTCTTCTTTTTTGTCTCCTTTTATTAAGTGTTAGTTCAACGACTTTTTGGCGCCTGACTGCCACCACGTGGTGGGAAGCCATGTTGCGGGCCTGCGGCCCTCACAGCTCACAAGTACAAATAAATAGACTGTATTTTTTTGTGGCCCCTTTGATGGCGTTTGCGGCTCGGCCCCGTGGTTAAGAATTACTGTTGGAGTACTGTGCAAAAGTCTTACACCCCTAGTCTTGCTGTTTTATGTTTTGTTTCCTAGTCTCTTTTATATACAAACAGAAAATACAGGAACTTGACTCTGAAACCGTAACAGAACAACATTCTATTTAAAGTCATTGCAAATGTCTGTACTGTATGTCTGTGCTTGGTTTTAAGGAAGCTCATGCTAAATAATGACTCTTTTAAACACCTCTTTTTCCCCCCTCTGTTTGTTTCACTTCTCAAAAACATTTTAAATGTTCTTTTTTGCCACTTTCCCTCGTGAAGCGTGTGCCAGTATTATCAGATGTCAAATGTGACAGACACAGCTGTCATGTTGGCACACTTAGTGTGTTTATGTAATCATCAGCAGAATGTGCTGCACTGATAAAAAAAAAAAAACCTAATTAAGTGTGATGTATATTCTATTGCAATAAGTATTCACACATTTATTTATTTATTTATTCAGTCTTTTGGTCGTGTCATTTACATTGAAAGTCTGTGCAACTCCAGAGGCTTAAGCAGCCAGTTCATAGAGTGTGAACACGTTATTTGGTCTTATGTGAGGATCTTAGGTCACATATAGTAGATTTCCATCTGGTTTTAGAGCAGATGGCTGTTTGCTTCTGCTTAATCAAGCAGGGACTATGAGTTTTTTAACCCTGGGGCGGTTTCTGATTTAACATGAATTCAGATGTTGCAGTTGAGCTGATATGATTATATTCCCACAACAATTTGCTTCAAGTAGACCTTTAGATAAATGGAGGCCCTACATCCAGAACACCACTACAAAACAAGATATTTTATTTGTCCTAATCATTAGTGTGAGTATGTTATGTGTTTGTTTTTAGGGGTGATTTAATACAGTCTCATGACAAAGTCTTGACCAAGATGAAGGAGAACTACAGTCAACAGCTGGACACAAAGGTAGGTCTTTATCTTCACTGACAATAACGTTAAATCTGTTTACATGAACTGGAAAATGAAGAAATAGAATCAGTAGATGTGTGAAGAACCAATCTGTAGGATGAACGCTTGAGAAATCCAAGTATTTATTTAAAAATTGCCCCATTGTGCTTGTTTAAAAATCACACAGCACAGTGAGCAAGTTATCAACCGCCACAGTTACAGTTTCTGCTGAAGTTGGCATCTGAAATTAGAAAAAGGCTGAACTACGCAGGGGAAAATGGACACCAGTATAGTCAAATAAACATCAGATCCGATGCTTTGTAAACAGATAAGAACAACAGTATCTTTATAGCTGACAAAACGTTCAACTAGGGTAATCTTATTGTGTTGATGTAATGTCTACAATGCAACGTTTTAATTATGTACAGCGAACTCAAACAAATCAGAGAAGAGCTTTGTGACTGCAAGTGTATCGGTTTACCATCGGCAGACGCTGAAGTAAACAGACGTTTAGGACCGCGTCCAAGCCGTTGTCACAGTTCAGAGGAGTTTAATAGACAGAATCGTGATACACAATGTGGATGAGATTATGAGGCTCCAGGAACACCAGTCTGTTTAACACCAGATAAACTGAATACACACAAGTGTGCACACATGCTCTCACACAAAACCAGTCTGTGTTTTATTAGGCAAACAGGGTACTGGTGTGTCTTACACTGTCTGTCTGGCACCAAGTCATTGAGGTTTGGCTTTACGTCACAACGAAGAGGACATTTCAGCAAGAAAAATCCCACAATGAAGTAAGATTCTGTATCTTGCGTAACTTTGCAGAAAGAACATATTTTACTGTAGAGTATCATGGCTTTGACTAAATGTGAGTAATTGGTGAACAGAACAAAGTACTTTAGAATACAATTATAGCCCAAACAGGTATTTAAAGAAAGAAAATGTACAGTAAATGTACAGTAAATGGGTCTGCATGTCATACATTTCTTTAATCAATAGTACATATTGTTTCATATGGTTCAGTAGACATGAAAAAAAAGAAAACAAATAAAGTGGCATGAGCTGTGTAAACTGTATTGTAATTAACTGGATTTCTATATTAATTGAGAAAATAAGGTCAGATATTCATCTAAGTTACGATACCATATAAACAAAATGTGCTGAAGCTAATAACACACAAATAAGTATAATTTCTCATCTCTTTATCAAACACAACCAGTAACCCGGTTCTGGACCTAATAGCTTGTCAAACATCCTTTAGCATAAAGCGCTTCAAACAAACACTTTCTGTAGGAGAAATGTTTGACCATTTCTGAGGCAGTGACGCAAGCTCAATTCGCGATTCTCCCATGGGATGATGTTTGTAAGCTCGGCCCTTCTTGTCCCATACATAGTGCTCAATATTCTTCCTAAATAATTCAACTTTTGCTCTGTCAGTTCAAAAAACATTTTACCGATACAGTTATGCATTGCAACATTTCCTCCTTGCTGTTTTACCATGGATAATGTGCCTGAACTTACATATGATAGGAAAACGATGTTATGGCAGTTTCTGTACTGTCTTCTAGTTGGTTCCTCTTTGGGTTGAGCCCCCTAGGCTGGGCACCCACTTCTAGACAAGTAGCTACAGTACTAATCTGCCATTTGTAAACAAATTGTCTAACTGTGCACTAATGGATGTCCACACACTTTGAGATAACGTTGTATCACTTTTCAGCCTTAAGCAGATGAAATACTCCTAACCATGTATGTTCAGACGTCTGCTGTGTGTGTGACATGGTTCACATGAACAGATGCTTCTGGTGAACAATTCATTTAAATGATTATGTATCTTCTACAAGTCAAAATAGTTCAAAATTATACATCCAACAAATTTCATTAATTGGACTCCAGTTGTGCAAAGTAGTAACTCCCATCTCATTAAATTAGTCTCTGGATTCAATTTTTTCACCATTACGGTGAATATTTAATGAGTGTGTGAAATTAACTTGTTGTGTGTAACTTAGATGAAGAACAGATCCCATTTTAAGGCAAATGAATGCCGAAAACCAGTCACATACATTTTCTTGCCATTGCATTGACTTACTTTGCCCTGAAATCCGACAATAAGACTGCAGACTTGGAGACTGGCTTTCAGAGCCTTGAACAGTCATTACAGACACCAATAAGAAGTGATGAACATATTAACACAGTTGACATTTGTTCATCCGCAGCAGCTGTGTGTTGATAGCACTTCACTGAACAGGCCCGAGGCGCAAAATAGACTAAAAGCATGAAAAATATGGGAGTGGTGTGCAAGTGTGCACAGGGTGTTGCTCGAGGCTCTGAGTCAGTGTGGACTGATACAAGTCTGTATGTTCTGTCTCGCGTTTTATTCATCAAGACGTACATGCGTCAGATCTGTTCCCTAATAGGCCTCCATAAATATGTCACAAACACATCAGTAGATAAAAATAGGAATCCAATACCACATATATGGTTCAAGACATACGCACACATACTGTACATTCACACAGGTCATAGTTCAGGCTCAGCTGTCTGACCTCACATCGGTTTGCAACCATGAAAAGAAAGTGGTCATTTTGGTGTCCTTTCCAAACACAAACTGCAGCTGTGTACATACACATGTTCACACACGCACACCCGCACGTTCACAAAAGGATATAGGCACACACACCATCCAAGCTCCTCACACGTACTTTTACCCTGCAAAGAGGAAGTGGTGTTTTCTCATTTGATCCAGCACACGCAATCTTAGTCTCTCATACAGCCTCTCAAACCAAAACCATAACACACACGCACGCACAGGGTCAAATATACAACTGTTCACACGCAAATCAGTCTTTTTTTTTTTCTTTGACACCCACATCCACTTTTTTTTTTTTCTTCACACTTGCAAGTGCACGCAAGCACTCTCATAGATAAACACACAATCACAATGGTCTGGGCCCTTGGCATTGACGCTCAGTTTATCTGATCTCTTGTGCTGGTAGAAGGAAAAACAAGGTGGCCTTGGTCGAGCCTGGCTAAAAATATATTACATGCACTTTGCTGTCTTGAGAGTCAAAGCTGATGTTTTCTGCAACAGGCAATTCTTTTTACTGAGAGGGTGCAGTGACATTCTCTAACAAAGCTGTGCTTTGTTGCTATTTCAACCCGACACCAATGACATATAATACAGCCAGGAACAATAACACATTTGTCATAATTGACTGGTAGAGGTTAGACTGTGAGTGGGATAGTCTTAGTTAGCGCTAGTATTTTTCAGTGTATTCAAGAGCAACAAAAAACACCTTTTAAAGATATATTTTAGCTGTATGAATATGATTGCTTTCACTCGTGAAGACAGGAAAGAACAAGGGGAGAGAGAGGGGAGTGAAAGTGTTACACCAGTCTGTTTCAAACCTCATTATATGTCATGTGTCAGAACCATTTCTCAACTGATGTGCTTCCCATTAGATGCATTTGCAGGTTGCATAAGTGTTTTATACCCTGCTGTTTGAGATACCACTACTGTTTCTTTTTGTCTATCTTAATGAGTTTTGTTTCTCAGACAATGGCTTTCCTGTTTATATCATAGCCTGTTTAAAGTCTTTAAGTGGAGACAGACTAGGAATGTGGGCTAGACTAAAATTCATCCTACATAACGTCATGCTTTAAATTCTAATTAGTTCTCACGTCCCCTGTCATTGACCCCTATGATTTAATTGATCATATATCTGCCGTTTTTTTGTCTTTACTGTGAGAGATGGAAAACATACACATGCAAACTGGATTTTTGTTCAGTATATGTTATGCTTTTGTTGCTGTCTTTGATATTTGTAGCTGGCTGCTGCCCTGGAGGAACACAGATCCCAGATCGTTTCACGTCTAAGTCAGCAGAGGGAGGAGCTTCAGAGGGAGGCGGAGCTAGAGCTGAAGATGGACAGGGAAAAGAACCAGATGCTGCTCCTACAGTGCCAACAAGGACACTTAAGCATACAGCAGAAGGTGCATATTTCAATGCATCAAATCAGTTTCAGATGCATATACAGTATATAGAAGCATTCTGGTTATTATTGTTCTTATATTTTAAAAAATGGTTCCTATGTGTTCATGATGTTCTTACTGCTTTAATTAAATGTACTTTGAGGTACAGTACAATAGATGAGTGAAGAGAGAGATCACTTTGACGTTAAACTTTTATAGCTCAGACTTTATTCTTTTTCTCTTTTCCTTTTCCCTCCATGAGTTACCCACATGTCTTTAGCATACTTTGAACGCTTGCATCCAAATAACATAACTGTGGTTAGTGAGAGAGATACGACATAGCGCTGTGCCAAATTTGAGATCCAGCCAGTGGATCTGAAACAACAGAAAATGATGGCAGCTGGCAAGTCGTCCACAACCTTGAATATGTGTCTACTCACATAATATTCACGTATTACTCATGTAATGATATTCTCTATTTGAGTAACGAGAAAACACAAAGACCCCGTGACCCAGAAATGGAACAACGGGTTTAGAAAATGGATGGATGGAAAACACAAAGATGTTTCCAAAACCCTATGGTTACTGGTCTGATAGGGCAGATTTTCCACAGTGTAGATAAATGCGTTCTTCCCACCCTGACTGTCTCTGCAAATTTTCCCAAATGACCCACTTCCTGTGTAAAGCCTACGGTATATGGGGTCACAGAAAACACTGCAACTCTTGTCCTATATTGTGCTTTCCCTGACTTCCAGAGGTTCAAAAACTTTAACTGTAGTACACCCAGTTTTCAGGCCATTTAACTGTCTTTTGAAGATGTGCACAAGCTTCTGCTCAGATAAGCAGCACTTGCATATGCAGATTAGTCCTCTAAACTCCAAGCACAAATCAATTCAGCCCATGCATCTAATCCCACATGGGGTCAGGCCTGTCCTCCTTAAATACGATTCACTTCAAAACGAAACATCCTCCTTTTGTCTCTGGCACTGCGGCACATCTGTAGCAGTAACACGTCTGAGTGGTTTAGATAACCAGTGACAGCAGAGTGAGCAGGGAGCAGTGGGAACAGGGAGGCCAAACACAGTGCTCACCAGAGCACACAGAAAATAGATGACCTAGGCTGCATGATCTAACATTAAAGCCCAGAGTCTTTGAGTTGTAATCAAAGTAAAACCATTTATTTTGGGGTTGGTCAGCAGGGAATAGGAATAAAAATGGCATTAACCTTTTATAGTGCAGTCAATAAAATACTAAACATTTTAAATTTCCACTCTAAAGGGTAAATATTAATTAACTTTTTTTTTAAAAATTTTAATTTTTTTTTTTATCATGTAGATCCACTGAAGTTACCAAATGTGGTTATCTGCCCTGTAAAGGGTTAAGATGACAAGGAAAAATAAAGTAATCTAAATTTCCTTGTAATCCTTGCATCACATTTCAGTTAGTCAGTGTAAAAACTGGGCTTCAAATAATGATAATAATGACAATTTATTAAAGTGAAGTCTTTAAATGAAGTATGAGCAAACCCATATCTCATAGACTTCCTGTACAGTGTTTCTCATGAACGACTGGCATCATCCATAAACTTAAATATTCCTCTCCAGTTGGAGGAAAGAGAACTGGAGCTGAAAGAGCTGCAGCAAGAGAGGAGACGAGAGAAAGAGAGGAGAACGCGAGACGAGCAGAGGTGGAGGAGAGAGGAGGAGGTACACCAACAGGAAGCCCAAGAACTGAGCCAAGCTAAAGCTGAAGTGCAGCAGATGACGGAGAAGAATGCTGAACTAATAGAAGAGGTGTGTGTGTGTCATTGGCTGCATGTGCGTTGCTGATGTTTCTCAGTAAAGCGTGGTCTGCATGAGAGAACACTTCTCATTTTCCACTGGTGTTTTTTCTGTGCAACGCTTTTCACTCCAGGCTGGATTAAATTTAGCAAGTGTGTGTTTGTTAATGTGATCGCAGAGAAGCAAAGTGAATGGGTTTTAAATGGACAGGAAGGGAGAGAGCGAGAGACACGGTTCAGATTTACTTTGGCAGTGTGTGTGCAGTGATGTCTTTCTGTGCCAGCAGCATCCAAATGCAGCTGGATTAAACTCTGAAAGTCAAAAAGACGGAAGCGGTAAATGGAGGACACAAAATGGAGGCATAACTAAATAGTTTGATGGGATGGAGAAATTAGAGCATTCATGCATGTGTGTGAGGGAGAAAGTGAAGCAGTCAAGGGAAACATTTTGTGAAGGTTCGTAAAGCCAGAGCAGGAAGAACAACTTCCTAAACTGTTGAGCAACAGTGACTGATAAACATTCAGTGTGAATGTGTTTACAGGTTTTCTGTTTGTGCGTGTGCTGACACACAGGTGTTGTTGAAGGGAACAGTCTGAGTCTGCAGTCACGACACACCTCAGCTGCCCAACCGCTAACACAAACACAAACATTTTGTTTTCTGGATGTTCTTCCCTGTTTGCCCTCAGCCTCAACCTTCCTTTTCACATAAGCCTCACTTCTCTTTTGTTAAATTTCATTTTCATTATTGATAATGATTTCCCTCACTCTTTTTTTTTAGATACACTAACTATTTTCAAGGTGCCGGGAATGAAGCTTAATGAAATAGTTCTCCTAATTTATATACAGCAAATTGTTGTTAAGTCATCACAAGCTGTAAACACAACACAGACATCTCAGAAGAACAACCCCCTTTGTGGTATTTTTCAAAAGCAAGCTTGCAAAGTACTTATAAATGTACAATAAATATAAATACCAACTACTTACTGACATAAAAATAGAAACAAACAAGTCATGATTGTTCCTGGAGTGATACAGCGACCATCAGATCAGCTCAGGAGCTGTTGTTGCTCTTATTTTGTTGCACTAGCTGGAAACAACCTCACAGTTTTGTTCTAATGGGTTTAAAGCTTCACTAACATGCGTGTCTCTTGGTAGGATTTAGTGGTAAGAATTTTAGAAATGTCACCCCTCTGGTTTCTGTCCCAGAGGGAATGCAAATGATTTGATCTTCTCCTTCTGCCCACTCTTTTTGAATATGCACACATGTGCACTTTTCACTCCCAGCATGAACAGAGTGGACAAGCTTCGTTTTAAGAATTTATCACTGCAGGATGTAACGCCCTTGTAGCTCATATTTTTACTCTTAAGAGGGCTTATCAACCTCCCCCGGATGGGCCTTGTAATTTTGAAAGTATTCACAAGTTTCCGCAAGTTCCAAGAAAATAAAGAATGAAATGAAAAGTGTTATCTCCCTAAAACCGTTGCTTATGCAGACATTCTTGGGAAGTCAGCTTTTTGTCTTTGGACTTTGCGATGTTTGATTATGTCACTGACGGTTACGTTTTGTAAGCAAGTCAGAAACAGAGCTGAAGTCAGTGTTCCTTCAACCCTAATGGCACGACAGTGTTTACTCTCTTTTCAGCTTATTTTTGAACTTGCTCTTACTAAATTTGTTTATTTGATGTTTGGTTCGGGGTGGGTGCATAAAGTCTCTCAAACTTTTATATTTTTTCCTCTGTCAACACCTTCACAGTGTGACTTGGAAGTGGAATTATTGAGAGCTGTGTGACTAACAAAAACACTGAAGTTGAAAGCTGTAAAACCAAAACAGTGAAGTGAAAGATGTTGAAAGGCTCTGCAGAAGCTGAAGAAAACTTCAGATCTCGGTTTTCCTCAGTGAGAGATGTCACTTATAATGTGTAGTTTCTACCTATTTTTCACTTCATATCTAAAATTCTATGTCAAATTGTTTATCAGCACAAAAAGATCTTAAGTCTTAAATGAGCACGTATGGCTTGAATAGAGGATTCATCTCATATAACATATAAATCTGTCAGCTCAACATCCTCCTCATTTGCATATCTTTTGCCTTGAAATACAAACAAATCCAGTCCAATTATGCAAAAGGGACAAAAGATGCCTCAGAATCTTTTTTTGTGCTCTTTTTTCAGCTTCCAGTGAAAAAAAATGTAATTATACTGTTCATTGTACATCGCTCTAGAATAACTTTGACCTCTTTGTCATTAAATCCTTTTAATGTTTCCTTTAGATTTTTAATTTTTACTTTTAAGCCAGAATCACAGTAGCAGCGTTATCTGATCCTGCTTGCAGAGGTCATTACGTCAAATTATTGCCTCTTATCCTCTTTTTTTCCCCCCCCCCCCCCCCCCCTCCTCCTCTCATTCATCCAGCTGAGCTTCGAGACGCTGCAGAGTGACAGGCCTCTAACAGCCCTCCTCCACTGTCCTCCATCTGCGTTTTTTAACCGTCCTTTTAAAACGTCTGTCCACATACTGTTGGTTCAGCCAGTTCAAGGTGCCCTGATGCCAATTTCACAGCTGACATGCTCTTTCATGTCAGTCATGAACCTTCAGCACATGCTTCCCCTTCATCACCCCACCACCCAGCCTTTATCTTTCCTCATCTCGTTTAAAGGAGCCATTTTTTCCATTCGGTCAGTCATTAATGCAGATCAGTTGGTTTAATCCCTTATATTTCCTTTTGTTTGTTTGTTTCCTTCTTTCTTTCTCCGTTTCTTTCTTTCCTCCTTTCTTTCTTTCCTCCTTTCTTCCTTTCTTTCTTCCTTTCTTTCTTTCTTTCTCTCTTTCTTTCTTTCTTTCTTTCTTTCTTTCTTCCTTTCTTTCTTTCTTCCTTCCTTTCTCTTCATTTGCCCGTCTAATGATCTTTCCGAGCCCTAAGGCTTTATCTCTCCTTTTTTTGATTGGAAAAGTTCTATTGATCTGTAACTCTCTCTCTCTCTCTGTGTTGCTTTAAGATAAGTGGATTTTGATTGTGACCTTGTGGTACCACTTTGTTGCTAAGATACCATTTCAGCATCTATGCATTTGTCCCCAAGGCCTGAACCATGTTCCTGACCTTCCACCCATCAGATTTTCCAGAAATGTAATCAAAAAACCATTTCAAAGACAGTTTGGATCATTCATTAGTGTGACCACGATTGTTACTGTGATTTTTGTGTTTACAAGAAGTCAAATCACTTCAAAGTAGATTACCAACATCAACAGAATTTCATTTATAAATCTCCACCGAAGGAGACACACCTCTTGTTTGGTTGAGCTGTATTTATATTTCTTAAATGTTACATTAAATGTCCTACCTATACTATTAGTTTCATACATAACAGAAATGAAGATGTTGGAAAATTTACGTTTTTAAATTGTCTTCATGAAATTTTACACATTTTACCACAGTTTCTTATTAGATTATCTCCCATTCATTCCTTTAAATTCATTCGATTTAATATTTCTCATTTTTTGCCCTGTGAAAGGCAAAGTGCTGTAGTCTATGCTTATGCTAAGCATCTTGGGACAGTTTCTGAACCAGGCAGTGTCAATGCTGAGCTCTGCCCATCTTCATGCTATAAGCCTGTCCAGTTCACTTTCTGTTATTTTTTTTACTTCTTCTTGCTAAACTTAAGGTTCATTTGTTTTCTGTGTTTTGTATTTTTTATTTTATTTTATTTTTTTGTTTGTTTTTTAGTATGTGGTGTAATAGGTCAATCAACAAGTTGAAAGCAGGCACAGAGGAACATAACATACTTCGATCAGTAAATCAATTCCAATGATTTAAACTAGTCCAATTGAATAGCATATTTGTAAACATGCCCAAAATTACCCAAAGGACCAAACAATCCATCTTCATTGTTTCTAATCGGTTCAGTTTTGTCCATCCAGATGAGACTGCAACAAGTGTGGTTAAAAACTGGAGTAGAAAAACTGTAGAGGATCAACGATGCTCCATTTCTGAAGATTGTCTCCACCACAATAGTGTTTTAAAATAACAATGCTCTAGTGTGGAAATTGCCTAAATCTCTCTGTCCTTTTATTTCTTTACAATGTCCTCTGCTTCTACGTCTTTATGCTGTGTGTCTTTACCACTCTTCACCTCTTTGCCAGAGTCTTCATTACCTTCTACTGGGAAAAAAAATACCTGACCTTTGACCTCCTGCTACGGACTGAGTTTGTTCAAGACCAACAGCAATACAAACAAAGTTAAAAACATGTTTGCATTTAGATTCATGGCGCTCATAATGACATACTTGCAGGCATTTAAGTTACAGCTTAAATGAATTTGTGTGTGTTGTTGGTGGGATGTGGTTTACAGCGTTGGAGTAAAAACAAGGACTGTTAGAGTTTGCGTGTGACTTACATGGTTAAAAGCCTTGTAAATAGCCTTGTAATCCTACTCTCTCATTGCGGACCCCTAATGATGGTTGTCTATACACGTAAACTGCTGTGCATGACATCACACACGCACATAAAATATAGCGTAACACTCGCCAGCATATAAACTTGCAGGAAGGAGATGCACCGTCCAAGTCTTTCATATGTGTGCTTCGAAGAAGAAAGTGGCTGAACTTGTGTGTGAGCAAACTCACACTCTCTCTGTCAGTAATGCAGAACAGTCGTGTAAAGGTGTGACCGATGGCCAGCAGGACTTAGATATCCTGGCACATATTGTGTCACACATCTATACTTACACATGTTGATAATTAGGAGCTTTAAATTTCAGTTCTGGTCTGCTCACAGAGCTGTAACAGTTTGGATCGAGAGCTTGTCGCGAAGTCCTAATTGACATGGAACTGAACTGAAAATATGTCCCGTTTTCTCGTCCAATTTCATCCCACCCTTGAATCTAGAGAGGCAGGCTGAGGTTGTACCACTGAGTCACTTACTTTACGAATCCCCCTTCTGAGCAGCTGTAATTATGTTAACCATTATTCCGTAATTATCACTTTTGCCTCAAAACAGAATCCATGCAGCGCGTGCATCATCGCCGTGCCACACCTTTTGTGGTTTCGAAAGCACACATGCGCCACATGTGTGACTGAAGATTTGCATTTAGCGTGGTGTTAATTGCATCGAGTCGACACAAATGCCATCAGGCATCTGGCTGAATCTTACACATCTGCTCAGTTGCAGAGTTTAGTTTTGAATAATTGTGATATGAAAAACGATGCGTATCTGCTCTCAAAAAGCAGCTGGTTGTAATGACATAAACCAGTCAAATGTTTGTGATTAAATGAGCCAGTGGGCAGTACTTGTGAGGATGCGCCCTTTATATTGGTGGTAAATCTATCTGAAATCATGCGGGATCTTGTCAGAATGAGTTAATGTTCAGTTCAGTCACTGCAAACTCAAATCATCACCCCTCCAGCATCATGCTTAAATGCTGAAATAAGTGTTTCATTTTTGTCAAACACGGCGTTGCGCATCAAAGCCAAGTGTCTCCACTTTAGTCTTATTTGTTCAAAGGACATTTTGCCAGAAGTCTTCTAGTTTGTTCAGATGTAGCTTTAGAGACATACGCTGTGCTGCTGTGTTTATATTAGAGAGAAGAGGCTTTCTCCAGATGTACCTTTCAACCAGTCACGCTGGTTCACTTTTACTCTGATTGTACCGTCATGAACACCCACATTTAATGTGCCAACTGAAGCCCACAGAGTCTGGTGCTTTTACAAACTGCCGTTTGTTTTAATCAGACTCGACTTGTTAAAGGAAGCTTGATTTCTCAGCACGCTTGAGGACATAAAGACCCATACTCACCTTCAGTACATCTAAAACTGCTTTGTGATTCCATGGCAACAAAGGTTAAGAGTGTGTACTTGTCAGCTTCCATGTTCTTCTGCGTCTCCTTGAATTCTGTGCTTCATGTGTGTGAAACAGTTTTGTTTTGCTTGATTGTGTACAGTGTGTGCTCTGTGTTATTAATTCTGATGTGACTGTGCTAGGGTGGCTTGCTGCTGGGTCTTGCTGACCGAGTCTCTCTGACTGTGCCAGTTTCTTTGTGTCATCAAGCCATTCACTGTGGTCACTGTTTTTTTCTCACAATACAGTCACCATGAAATTGATTTTGAGATTGATGTAGGAACTTGCTGTAGGTTCTTTCTCTCTGCTCTTTTATTTTCTTAATTCTTCATTATTTCTCTGACCATTTCACCTTTACCTTCAATTTCAGCTCAACTACAAAGAGTTTGAAGGAAAGCTTTTGGAGGCTTTGGCCAGGTCTTTCAGGTAGCGTTTCAGTGAGGGGGCACCTATTTTATTTGCCTTCTCTCAACCCACCTGAGCAAAAGTGTGTATGTGTAGTCAGAGTTAGAAAACAAAAAAGTTTTTTTTGTTTTGTTTTGTTTTTCTTATATGATACAGTACAGCATTTCCATGCTCAGTTCAATTCACATATGGTAGAAAAAGAACATGAGTAATGTAAAAACACCTACAATGATGGCTTTCTCACATGTCTGCACAATGCCGGGGTTTATCAAATCATCGAGGAGCAAACAAGCCCACCGGCCTGCTTGGAGCTGACCCGTGGAGAAGAAATGCTGTCAAGCAAATGAATGTCAAATATTCCACTTCCCTGCATCTGCAGTAGCGGTGTGATGCTTCTATAACCCTGAGAGCTCGACCACCTAAAGTCAGCCACGTGTGACTGGTGCTCAGGGACAGGGACAACAGATCACCTCGTCTGTCTGTCAGACAGATTTCAGCAGCATCACAAACTACGACTGTTTTCACGTGAAGTGTTCTCAGCTAAAGAGCGACTGTCATTATCATTTTTAAAAATTATGCTCTTTTAGGGTGAATACTTTTTTGTTATTGCATTATTCCTTCTTTAATTGTGTTTAATAGCAAGAGTTCTGTTTTTGTAACATTTTGACAGGTTAGGTGATAAGCTAACATCTCTTATTTTCTAGACATCCTTCTAATGTTTAAATTGTTTGAACCAAATATTATTTGTTTCTCTTTTCATTCTTTTCTGAATTCCTTTCTCTCGTTTCCCAGTTTTCCATCAATATTTCAGGTATGCCCAAATGCTTGTAACATTGATATCAGTGCAAAAACAATCCACATCAATTATTGATAAGTGGGTAGTCTCTTTGTTGTCCTCTGTGTGCTGTAAAAACTCTGAAGATTTCTGCAGTGTATTTAATCTTCCTTTCTTGCTCCTTTGTGTTTAAAATCACGACCGGATATTGCCCAGTGTTCTCTTATCCTACATTATGTGTGAAAACAGTTTAGGTAGTATCCTCTGACGCTTATGCTCTCTGCCTCGTCACTCTCCAGGTGGCATTCCTCCAGGAGACAGTGAGGAGGGAGTGTGAGGAGAGGGAGGAGCTGACTGCTGCTCTGTTTCAAGCTCAGCAGGAGCTCTGTGGGCAAAGATCTGTGGCATCTCATCAGCACTCCTCCAGGAATGCTCCAGATCTAATGGGCAGACAAACACAATCAATGAACAATTTTCATCTCCGTAGTCAAGCCAGAGTACCTCTCGCTCGCTCTTCAACCTCCCCAAACATCCTACAGAGCTTCCCTGCCGGGACAGACAAAGACAGAGGCCTGGACAAAGAGGGACGAAGAGCATGGGGGGGTCTGGAGTCCTGGAAAAGTGCTGGGGTTTTAGGTGGAGGTAAAACATGGGAGGGGACATTGCCCAGACTGAAAGCAAGCACCACAATGAGTGACGAAAGACATCGGGTTAATTTAGTGATGGGGAGGAAAGGAAAACTAAGAAAGAAACGAGAATAAAGGTTTCTTTCTTAGTTAAACATTTTCTGCACTGGTTGAAAACTAAATAGATCTTTTTAAAACTGTATTTTAATACAAGAACCACTTTTATAAAATAACAGTGCTAGCTGTTGAAACAAACAAACAATTTTTAAAACAAATCACATTTACTATTCTCAAGGTATTTTGTAAATGTGTATTTAGCTCCCATCATTTGACCCCAGCTCCAGCCAGCCTGCTTTTTTTCCCTCTTTGTTTTGACTGTGATTATTTCCATTTATAAATTATGTACACAAAGAATTACTATAAAAATAAAATCATATTACAGCTTTTTAGATCTTTCCCATTTAAGAATGCTAAACTGAAAGATCAGGACTGTATACGTGCAGGATGTGATTGACATCACCTAAAATGAAGAGAGGAATTTTGAGACTGAATCAGATGAAAATGTCAGATAAAAATAACTGAACACCTCTATAATCTAATTGATGGTTATGTGTAAATGGGTATGGCTGAACACTGGCTTTATGACAAAGTTTGATTTTGTTTTTAATTCTGCAATTTTTAATAAATAAATAATTATGCATTAACAGGCGTTTGGGGTCTATATTGGTATGGGACCACATGAGCACTCAGTCGTAGAAATAAACCCTGAAAAATGCTGTATTTTTGTCCAGACTGTTAGTACAAATACAGAAATTCTGTTCCCAGCTACACAACTTCTACAAAAACTAAAACATAAATATTTTTAAAGCCCCTTCAATTTCTGCATCAGAAGCCACTTACAACATATAAAGGTTAATAAAAGCTCTATTTATTTATTTTTTTCTATATTTGGACTTCAGAAGGGTTCCAGCCTCCAACCCCAATAAGAAAAAAGTTAAAACAATAATACAAAAAATAATTATAAATAACTCACTCATTCTTACATTTATTGATATATATATATATTAGTAAGAATAGCCAAGATGTTTCATGATTATTATTTCAGTTTTTACATTTAAGGTGTGCAACGCATTCTTACTACTAATTTATTGCTGGTAAGAAGATGGAAGAAATTGATAATGTCATTTAAAAGCATGATCATCCATGAAAGGATGAGTCAATGTGGATCAAAACAGGCAATGAATGCTTGAAAAATTAATTAACATATTCAAGATAGTGTTCCTCAAAGAAAGATTAAATAGGATTTGCATATTTTTTCTTTTGCAGTGGATAATGGTATTAAATGAATAAAGGAATCAGGAGGAATTTTAGTCATTAAATGACACTAATGGTACAACATTATGATCCATAATTCACCAGTAGCTGATATAACCACATAGGCGAGGGATTTCCTCCTCAAAGATGAAGGTAAGTGAACAGAAATGCTTTAGCGCTTGATACCCAGAGAAAAGAAACGGCAGAGTTGCGGCATAGTAAAAGCTTAACTGCTTCAATTTCAAATGCAACAATGGAAGACGACTAAAAACCTGGATTAATGTGGTTTGGTAAAGCCTGTGAAGAAATAAACTTCAAAGTGAATAGAAGAACCATCTTTTTTTTTTTAAGCATCTTCCGTATCCTCCCAACATGATGTGGTTTGTGTTATATTTTTTTTGTTGTCAAAAGTCCATCAACATGACATACATGGGCATGAACACAACACGAAACACAACTGCTTTTGAAACTAACGTGGACACACCACAGAGACATGCAGCCCGACTCTCACAATCTCTGTAGCACATACAGGACTTCAAACACACATGCAGACACAAGGACAGGACCGTAGGACCGTGACACCAGGTCACCCCTGAACACACACAAAAGAAAGTGTATGTCAGTCACTTCCAAACACACAAACACAACAATTATCCAGCCCAGTCCCCTCAGGCCTTGAGTGTTACTGACATCATTCACTGTGTGGAAGGTCCTTCCATCCCTCCTCCTTCCTCTCTCCTCCTCCCCCTCTACATTTGGGATGAATTGGCATGATGGGACAAAAGAGTGAAGTGTGTGAGGCATGCAACTCATTTCCCAGCTTACTGGCACACAAGCTTTTCGTCTGACTTCCCTGTTTCCCTTCCTCCTAAACCATCTGTGAGACAATGCACACGCGCACTTCACTTACACAAAAAAGGTGAACAAACACGATTTTATCCTGGCAACATTTCCTGTTTGCCAAAACACACACACAATCTGCTAATGCCTTTTGTTTCTGTCAGGAGGACATTTTCACATACACAGCAATGCATCTTCTCTCCTTTATTTTCCTTTGATTTTGAATGAGGCATTTCCTACAACACACTGCAAACTTTTTTTTTTTGTCTTCAGGAAACTACAAATGAAGAATAAGCACAATAATTAAGGCTTTTAATTAACCAACATTTTATTTTTTGTTTTATGCAACATCGGTGTTAATTTCATTGAATCAGTTTCACAGAAAAACTGGCATCATCACAAATGGTTCTGATAATATCACAAGGTCTTCATCAGCCCATGGAACTGCAGATGTTTTACATTTTTCTTTGCACTTCTCATCCAAGTCAACATCACGTTTAAGCTTGATGTTTAAGCATTATTGACATTGCTCTGTACGCACCTGTGCTGACATGCACCTTGTGTAACTGGTTCTTAACTGGACAATTTTGCACCAAATGCATCATTTCTCACCTGGCATGAGAACCATGCATCTCTCCGCAGCTATCTCTGATGGCCACTAGTGGTCAGATCTCACAGGCTCACTAAAAATGCAGATAGTCAAGGTCTAAATCACAGATCGATGCTTGGATCCGATGTTACAAATCCGTGCATGTATATCCTCGAATGGGAATCCATCTATGTTTCTTCTATCACAACTTCAGTATCCTGTTCAGGGTTTCAAGGACTATTCAAGCTTTCACTGCAAGAGGTGACCCAAGAAAGGTCACCATTGAAGTGGAAATCCCTTACCTGCAATTATCAGCTAGATCCACCTGGACTCACTAATGCAGCTGTAGCACATTATTTCAACAGACAAGCCATTTAAAACATCTGGGAAGCACAATGCACAACAAAGGACTGACACTTGTTAAAATTATAGGTGGTATTTACAACTCAAATGATGATGACAAAATGTGGTTTTTATAAAGCTATGGATAGATGGAGTAAGCTATGAGTTACCAAGCTACTGTAGCTGGATATGAAACATGCAAAGACAATAGAACAGGAAACACCTGATTTACCCACGTTTCACTTCATCACAAACTACATAGTATCAAGATACTTTAGCTGAAATAAACCTTTGCCACTAGATAGAAATCTGACTAACAACTAACATTTTTGCTGTGCAATCAGCTTTGTGCCCTGGTTCAAATCCTTCTGCAGCTGTTGCAGGTACTTATCACCTCCAGATCTCAGCTGTGATGGAAACATAACACCCAGGTGGGCAGAGTAAGAATGAGCACGATAAGGCCACTCCTGTCACCAGGGTCTCACACGGAGGCTCTGAAACCAAGAAACAACCATGTAAAAAAAAAAAAAAAGTTTCCAAGCAATCAGTTTTATCACGCTACACAGCCTCTAGCAATTAACTTTTAATCAAAGTGTGTAGGGCACTACTCAGTCCCAGAATTTTTTGTGCTATAGAAAAAAGAAAAAAAAACAAGACATAAAAGCTCAAATTTTGGTCTAAAATTGTTATTACAGAAATATTTTTGCCAAATATTGGCTGCAATCATTGAATTATGATTTGGTGTCATGATTACACAGTTTCAAATGTCTTCCTATTTAAGTTTCAGTTTATATCTACTTCTGTCTAAGTACATAAATGTTGCATTTAGCTAAATATAAACATTTGAAAACTTTTGTTTTGTTTTACTACCGCATGAAAGTGAAAAGTGCAACATCACCAGTGACACCTAGGAACTTTCTAAAACATCTCTGACTCAAATACACTTCCATTCAAAAAAAAAAGAAAGAAAAAAACACAAACATCTTACATTAAATATGAAATCAAGAGATTTTTACAAGTCAATTATAAACTGAAATGAATCACTATGATCAGTGTGCTCCTTATCTATTCAAAATACATCCATAAATAAATAGATATTAGGCTTCAATTAAGTGTATTTGTGGCCAGATGGTTTTTAAATGAAAACTTTTCTACTACTCCCTCTTGTTCAAATATGTCCATTTTTTTTTTGTTTGAAAAAGATGGCATCTGCCAATACTGAAATAAGTGCCTCAAAATGGCAGTTCTCTAAGCGTTTGGGTGAAATCACGGTGGCTACGCCCAGTCCTGATTCATAGTCCATGTGGCAGATAAACAAATCAACAAACCGCATCAAAATCTGGCTGCTTCTGATTGAGGCAAACTGCGGCCCTGGGCCTCCACTAAAATACACTCCCGCTCACTCAGAGTGGTTTTCCACAGCACTTAATGGATTGGGGGTTAGCATTAATGTTATTGCTTTCATCTGTGCTTTGAAAAGTCAAAAATGTCTGCCATCAACAAGGTCTTTTTTTCCAGACTTCTGATGATGTATTAACGCCTGCGTGCACTCTGACATTTGACTTTTCTTTTTTATCCACGTTATACCACCTCCCACTGTGAGTAAGCCAGCAGTGCAAAGCAATCGCCTCTTTCCATGCCGGTAAGAGGCTATCTCTCTCTCCACCTTAGGCCACAGTGCTCACTCTGCCTTCTCTGCACCCACCTGTGTCTCTTCACTTCTGACACAATCTCTCAGACCATCTTTCGGTATTTGATCTCTCTGATCCCGTTGCTAAAAAGCAATTCCCTCTCAACCTCTCCTCCTCTGCTATTTGTGCCTTTATTTTTTGATCCAGTCGGCTCCCTCCTTCTCTCTCTTCCTAAGTCTCTTCCTTTGCCTGTGCCCTTGCTTTGTAGCCCCTGGCGTGGTATCCTTACCGGTTTGTGCATTTAGAAAAAGAGTAAG
The DNA here is from genome assembly GCA_028564865.1 of Zenarchopterus dispar. Lineage (NCBI taxonomy): Eukaryota > Metazoa > Chordata > Actinopteri > Beloniformes > Zenarchopteridae > Zenarchopterus > Zenarchopterus dispar. The sequence goes on along the minus strand of JAOWBL010000005.1, from coordinate 14,056,776 downwards.
GGAGTTGCATGTGTGGCAGAGAGCTCTTCTCTAAACAGACTCCTTTCAACTCTTTGATAAATACATAATAGGCACAAAGCATAAGGCCTCATTACTTTGACACAAATGATGATGATTTAACTGCTCCGAAACATTCAAATTTAATCACCCTCAACAAATGCCAGTGCATGCAAACGTTCTTATTTACAAACATGCATGCCATGCGCACAAAGTGGGACTGTGATCTCCCTGCAGTAGTTATTATAGTAGAGCAGGCATGCACATGTGTCCCTGGAGAATCTGTGTGAGTAGCTTGTAAACACACACATGCTGGAGGGGAGTGGTGTATAACTCAGCCCTCGTTCGTCACTGGGTGTCCCTGAACATCTCTCTCCCCCGTCTTTATGTTCATTTTGGAATTCTGCCCTCCCACGAGCCCTCCCACACCCTATAATTAATGTCACCCGGGCAACCAGGGAAAGAATGCTCAGTATTCTTGTTGTCGTGGTAACTGCGTAAGAGCTGGGCGGAGGTACTGGTTGTAGGTGTTGGTTAATGACAAGGACAATATGACTTCAGTCTGCCCCTTCATGTCCTGTATTTTTAAAAATTCAGTCAGGCAGATTTGTTTAGTGTTGTGTACCACTTGAGGATCCTTATTATTATTAACTTTTTGTGAAATATTCATTTATAATTTTAATTAAGCCCTCTGAGAGGTGTATATTGTGTATTTGAAATAAGTATGACATTTGATACGTATGTATTAATAATAATTTACTATAAAATGTATTAAATAGAAGATAGAATAGGAGCAATTTAACTAGGTTTTGCTGCCACACCTACATATAATGAAGTCAAGATGTGTTTGAGTTCCCAAAGTCACTTATTGACATTAAAATTTTAGTGAAGTGTTTGATTTAATTGGTCTACAGAATTGAGATGTTGATGCATTTCGGAACATGAACTTAATCAATCCTCATTAAACAAACTTAACCTCAGGATGCCATTGCTTTACTTTTACTTTTCATTTTTGAGAGTCATTCAATGGTGGATGTCTACTTACCTCTGCTGATCATTTTTAGTTACTGCAGAGCTCCAGGCTGTGACGTAGTGGAAGTGAAGATGTGAGTGAACAGTGTTCCGGGACAAGCTGTTCACATGGACACATACTATCTTTGACTAACAAACGAAACACTAGTCAAATTGCAGTAAATAAACAGTTTGTCCTATAATTTCTACTTAGATTTTTAAGTAACAAACGAAAGCTCATACTTGAAAATTTCAGGGTATAATCAGTATTATACAGTTATAAACAGCGACGTCTTAATATGCTCACAACAATTGATCTGTATTCTTGTGTACTGTACATCTAGCTTTCAACTGTAATGTTTTTAAATATTCAGCGGAAGGATATGTACCTGAGGTATGAGTGAGAAGTCCGGACTTTCCCGTAACAGACGTCACAGAAACCGTTCGTAGTGACTTGTCTCCCGCAGTTTCCTCCTTCTGCCTTTGTGTAATATGGTTACATAAAATTACTTATAATATTTTTATACGCTTTCGATATGCGAATTTTTTTTTAATTCCATAATTAAAGTTTAAAATTAAGCTCCAAGTAGTATTGGAATTGTTAGAAATATCTTATTGTAAAGTTTGCCTTCATACTTTTTTTACTAAAAAATTTTAAAGCAATTTGTGGTATCTTATAATAAAATAATTTTCGTCTATCACTTTTTATTTTAGTTCATATATTTGTCAGTTTAAGTATTTTTTATAACTAGAAAAGGAGACTTAACACTCCAATATTGTACGGTGTAAATAAAAGAACTATTCAGATTTTTTTATTTTTTTATTTTTTATAACGCTTATATATCAAATATGCAATACATAATATACTTTAGGTTCATAATATAGTTTAGGCTCTATGTAGTTCCGATTTTATTAACTTGGGAGAAAAATTCAAACTTGACATAGATTTAATTTTTATTTTTAAAAAATGTAAAAAATAATTGTATTTTTCTAACATTGAGGAACTACTTTATCACCGCGGATGTGACTACACGTTTGCGTGTCAACAGTGTGGTGACGTCAGTGCTTTGTCAGTCCCACTAATCCGCCATCGTTCCGTCGAGGTTGGCTTCCGAAAGCTTCGTGAGTGTTAAAGAGATGGCCGCAGATCCTCTTTCTGTATCTTCTAACGCGTCTACTAACAACGATGGCATTCTCATCGGTGATAAAGTTTACTCCGAAGTCTTCCTTACGATCGACAACTCGCTTATACCGGAGGAAAGGTTGTCCCCGACACCGTCGATGCTTGACGGCCTCGACCTGAACACGGAGACCGACCTCCGCATCCTTGGATGTGAGCTGATTCAGTCTGCGGGTATTCTACTACGCTTGCCCCAGGTAAACCCCTTTTGAGTAGTTTAAATAAATATATCTTATGTGTTCATTTTAGTCAAGAATCTATGTTTTCTTCTTTTCGTGGACATATAGAGGCCTGGTTGTAGCAGGCTGCTAATGTTAGCTTTTTAACGTTGGCGTGGTGGAGTTAAAATGGCGGCGGTCCATTGTGGGTTTAGGCCGGCTTATATAAGCGCCGGTATGATCAACATGTCCTGTATGTCATTTGACAGGTGGCCATGGCAACGGGGCAGGTTCTTTTCCATCGTTTTTTCTACTCCAAGTCTTTCGTAAAGCACAGCTTCGAGGTAAGTTTGTTGAAGTACACGGGTGTCGGAGGCCCCTCGATGGTCGAGTCTCTAGACGTTATTGTTACGTTGACGGCAGCCATATTGTTCTAACCGTTACTTGATGTTCTGGCTTGTTTGCAATGAATAAACACCCGGCGTTTAAAATGTCCAGATCTCATTACACATCAGCTTTATCGAGCCAGAACAATAGTTATTCACGAGAGGTGAAATGTAATTATTTATGCGTTTAAAGAAAATTACGTCGTTAACGTGAGAACTAACTTGAAAAAAACAATTTGGAGTCACCAGATCAAACATGGCATTAAAATAATATTTTGGGTATCACTTAAGCTTAAATCATTTTCTAGTTGGCAATGAGTGTAAAAGGTGTTAGGGAGCAAATCAACCTGAATTGCAAAAGTTTCGAGTCAGAAGGAGAAACGTGTTTGTGCGTGTTATTTGTTTCTTTCCGTTAAATAGTTGTGCAGAACCAGTGGCCAAGAAATCTCACTATTCATATATCTGACATTTCCTAGTCGGTTGGTAGAGTTAATATCCCAGGAAAGTGGCTGGCATATACACACGTGGAAAGTTAAAGTTGTATTCGTTCATCTGTGGGGAATTCATTGACACTATCTTTAAGTGGGATGGGATTTTTTTCTTTCTTTCTTAGACTACAATGAGGTCTCACAATAAATCTGGATGGCATCTAGTCACTGTATGGCAGTATGTCACATTAACCTACATCCTGCATGGGTTTTATTGTTAACTCATTGATTTGAAATGGACATGTTCAAACTTGTGAAGAGGGAAAATAATTTAATGGTCGAAAAGAATCATAGCTGTTTCTTCCTAATGGAGATAACCCACTTTATTTTTAGTGGCCTGAAGGCCAATTTGTCCATCAAGTGTTTGCCACATCTTTGCAACAGTAAACAATATATATCTTTTGTTATTGGCTAAATGCAGAGGCAGTTGTGTAATATTTTCTTTTTTAAAAAAGTAAATACATTTAAGTGTCCTTCTAGTGTCTGTGCAATTGGCCCTTTAATACCAACCACAATTTTGAGGTAGTTTTTGATGAAATGGAGTCTGACATGCCCACTGTAGGGGCTTAATCTCTGATTTTAAAAAAACATATGTTAAGGTTAAGAGAAGCAGACTAGCCACCTTGACATACTAAACAGAGATGTGGTATACAGTGATGTCTACACATAATGCAGTCGTTAAATCTCTCTAAACTGTATTGCACAATCATAGCTTATTGTTTTACATATTTTTGTACCACATACACTTTTTTTGTAAAAAAAAGAGCTTTGATATGTATACTAAGATGCAAAATTTCTTTTCAACCCTTGTTGCATATTTGTAATACAGCCCAACTTCACTACATGCTGCATTACTTAAGATAATGTACCTTTCTTTCAAGCCATTTGCTTTAATGTTGTCTTTTTAGATTGTTGCTATGGCTTGCATTAATCTGGCCTCCAAGATTGAAGAAGCCCCGAGGCGAATACGAGATGTCATCAATGTTTTCCATCACTTGAGACAGATAAGAGGCAAAAAGTAAGTAACTTTAAAAATTAAATTCAGAATTTATATTGAAACTAATTATTTGTGACATGGAACATGCTGCACTGTGTTTCTTTTTTATTGTAAATTGTATGTTTCTGATCTCTGCTGTGAAAGTGCTCTTCTGTTTATCCATGCACTCTAAACCATTTTAAAACTTTTCAGTTCCAGCTTCACTGGTAGTTTCAGAAGTATAATTGTCTACATGTAACATCTGTTTGACATATCACCAGAATTGATTACACAACAGTCATTTTTTTAAAAAAAACAAACAAACAAAAAAAAAAAAGATTCATGTCAAAATAAAAGACAAGGCACACGTACTTTGTGTGTGCCTGTTGTCTTAATGTCAAAATTGTAGTACTTGGCATTAACTTGGCTTCTTTTTTCCCCTTGCAACCAACTAACAGCGACCAGCTACATTTACCAAAGCCTGGGTGATGTGGAATGGTACGTAAGATGAAGCAGTCGGCATGACAACCAAGATGCGAGGGGGTCTCTGTCGCCCCCCAGGCCCACCCCAGCCCCTCCTGTGGGAGACTCCCGTGGTCTGAGCCACCGCGGGGCACTGGGATCGGGGATGACAGGTTGGCCGAAGGTCCTTGGCCCGTGGGGCACCTTGAGGACTCCTGTGGTTCAGTCTTAAGCTTTGGGTATCTGTCCGTCAATCTGCGGACTTCTGGGTAATGTAGCTTTCTTCTCTGATTGCTCCTCACCATGCATTTCAATATTGCATTAAAAGCAAACATCCATCCACCCACTGTAACTCATGGCTTTAAAAGAAATATCACTTTTTTTTTGTTGGACTAATTAATTAGTCACATGGGGTCTTGTTAAGTTTTTGATTTGGGAGAGTGCATGCACTTCAGCTTCAGTAGCTTTGTACTGTGTGCTTCGAATCTGAAAAGGTTTTTATGTGTTTTGGTAGTTGTGATATACTTGAGTCAGTAATTTAAATTTTATTTACTTTGTAAGGTGTTGGATTGGAAAATTGAGATTTTGATTTATGAAGGAATTTTTAGAGTTCGTGTGGTTTGCAGCATGATTTTTTTTAAACACACACATATATATATTTATATAATTGTCACCTAAATGTTTAATTTGCATCATTTGAAGGTCATTGCTACTGCTGAGTATAAATATTTTGGTTCTTGCAAGTAATGCAAGTGTTGATGTCTCAGATTATGCTTAAACAGAATCTTGTGGTCATTTATAACAGGAGTTGGATCATTCCTATTAAATAGACTGACAGATCAAAATAGTTGATAAACAAGTTTAGATCTCAGTGTGGGTTGTCAAGTTTGTCTATTTTTGTTGGGTTTTAATTCAGAAATACATTTAGAAATGTATATATATTTTTTTTTTTTTGTTATACTCTTTGCGTCAGAAAATTGTTTTGGCAAGCTTGTTGTCTGTATGACTGGATTACAATGGTGTATTTAGTGGCAATGCTAAGGTTTTATTCCGTGGCAAAAAAAAAATGTCTCATGTACATTACCAAAGGTTTTGACAGGTAGTGCACATGTGTTCTGCCGAAACGCGTCGTTTTTGAGTACATGATATTGTACAGCATATTACTTGGCACACATATACAGGTGACATTTTGTGGCCCGAGCTCTGTTTTTATTTACAAGCACCATGTTTTTTTTTAATATATGTGTGTTTGAGCAACTTTTTGTGTAACAGGTAGGGGTGAAAATGATATTTCTATTAAAGCTGTGGCACAAGGTGGTTGAGATCAGGGGCAATCAACAGATCTCTGAAGCTTTTACTTGAACCACGGGAGTCAACAAACCCCAGCATACCGTCAGGCATGCAAACAGTGTAACTTGTTGCTTTAAGTTGGTTGGAACAATGGGGAGAGAAAAAGTGCAAGGATTCAGAAGGGCACTTTATTCTTTTTACGTTTACTACGACAAGGGGAAACATTGATTCATTGATTCCTTTATAAAATAGGACTCCAAGTCCATTGATACTTGATCAGAACTACATTAATACCAAAAACCAAGTCATCAAAGCAGAGCGGCGGATCTTGAAGGAGTTGGGCTTCTGTGTGCATGTCAAGCATCCACACAAGGTGAGTTAAAACTACATTTTTATTCATATCTGTTTAGATGACAAACCTAAGCCTTTTTAGCTTTTCAGACGCAGTTACACAGAAACAAACTTGTGTTAGTAATTCTGATTTGATCAAATTTGAGTTTGTACAGTGACACTTGTGTATCTGTTTCTCTCTAACATGGATTTGATGTATTATTATAGATCATCGTCATGTATCTTCAAGTCCTGGAATGTGAAAAGAACCAGACTCTCATACAGACAGCCTGGTAAGTTCCTTTGTAATTCTTCACTGATCACCCCCACAACTGCAACCTGTGTTGTGTCTGCAAGAAGTACCACCAAACCTGGGCTTAAAATGGAGTTGAACAAGTTTTAAATGTTTTAAATTTCTGATGGGCACTTTCATATATCTGCTGGGTGATATTACTTATGGATATTAAATCTTGCAGCCAGCTTATATTGAAGTGCTCATATTAGAAAATACAAATTTGAAGCTTTTTCAACAATAATTTTGTTCAGGTCTGACAATGACATGCCCTTATTCCATTTGATCCCTCCCACTTCTTCTTCCTTTTTAATTGGATCAAGCAGTCTGTTGTGTCACAAACGTGTCACCTGTCTCACTCTCTTGTCTGCCCTTACATAGCTTGCTGTATAGTCTGTTTGATTTGAGGTGCCCAGGGAACTTGGTTTAACTTTGTCCTTTCTCTCTACTCTTTGATTAAAGGGTAGTCCATGCTGGTAAGTCACATAAAGAACCTCTGAACTCTGCCTCCTCCAACCACATGACCTCAGGAAGCTCCCCTCATTGGCTGGCTGCCTCTCTCCTGACAGCCAAACCCAATGCCGAGATTCACTGAAGGGGGCGGGCGACCCTTTCCCAACTGCCAGCATCGTCTTGTTTTCTCTTGGGTGTCAAAGGATTTGTATTTTTTTTTTTTGGTCTTGTTACAAAAGATCTCAACTGTGATTCTTTTTTGCAAAGTAGCTATAGATTGATATTCTATCTTGTTGTAGTTTACTTGCATTTAGTAATGAAGTAAACTTATCCAGACAGGAATATTCTTAGTTTTTTTTTTTTTTTGCCCAGTTGTCTTTTCCCCATTGACATAGTGTCCAGACATGTGTCTGTCTTACAGGGCTGATCCAGTTCTCAGATTTTGCCTCCAAGGACCCGTTTCACCCATGCAGCTATCAAAACCCAAAGACCATGTGTTATCTGTAGTAGCATTTTCTCAGTAACAAGCTCTTTAGTTGTCTTTTATTTATTTATTTTTTAAGGCAGTTGCAGAAAGCTTTCACAAGAACGGTATACAAATGTAAACAATATAATGAATATGGCAAAGTATTAATGCTATACATGCAAATTTTTGACTGCCTATAGATTAGCTGTAGTAATTTTGTCTGGGTGTAATTAAGTGTAGATATTTTATGAAGGGGTTTTGCCATTCTCTTTTTCATCACACATTCATGTCTTTTGACTTCTATGTTTCTTAAGAACATAGATGATCACTCCACACCTTTTTATTTGATTCACAGCTTGCAGTCTTTTTCCCCTAATGCTTTACACCTAAAGCCCAAAAGTTTGTCAGCATAGCAACGACACATACAGCCTATGTATTAGACCTACACCATTGTTGGCATTTATGCTTGTCCTTGTGTAGTTTGTGTTGCTCAACAACTAAACCACCAAAGGCTAGGTGGTGCTGTGGGTCATTTCCCGCAGCGATGTTGCTCTGAGTACACAGATGCCTATTTTTTACTTCTATGTAGCTTAGACATGACAGTGAGGGGATAAAACCTCTTGTGAGTTGAAGCTGATAAATATTGAACAGCAGCAATTTTTACTGACATTATGAAAACAGCACATTTGTAGTGGGAAATGTAAAGAAGGAAGATAATAATCCTGCCAGGTAGACCAATCATATTTGTTTTGGGGTGAGTTAACTTAAGGTATAGTAACATTTGTGGACAGGTGCACATTGGTATACAGCGTAGCTTATGGCGTTGCTTAGCCCACAATGGTGTAAATATGCTTTCGCTTTGTTGTTGGATAAAACAAGCTAAGAGTTGTGATGTATAACATGTTAATGTGTTTATGAAGCATTAGTGCCAACAGTTAAACCGAGATAAAACCACATCTAGTGGTTTTTTTGTGGATTTGTTTCAGTTAATGACTTGAAAGAATTTCTGTAGAGAAGTATTTCTTTTTCTTAAGTGTGGTTTTGTGAAATAATGAGCAGTTTGCATCTTACTAACAGTGTGGTCACAAGGTCTGGCAGAACAGGTGGTGGGTTTAATGGGAAACTGGAGTAGCAGCTACGTCAAATGAAGTCGCCAGAGTAGCAAACTCACTACTTTCAACCACTCAAACTGCATTACTTTCTCAGCAGTTTGAGCAAAAGCTGTATTAATTACACCATCAATTTTTTCTTCTTGACACACAATCTGTCAGTGCATTTTAAATCTCACTATAGTCATAGAAGTAGACTGTTTATGCAGATCAGGTCAGGATAACTTGTGGGCAAGTATTATGTAGTAAATACTATAATATACTTTTTTTTAATATATCTTAAGTTTCTTTTTCTGGGTTGTAAATTTGGATGGTGAATGCTCTGTTTACTATGGACATGGTCTGCTAGCTACTCAAAAGTATTTTGGTACTAGTCTGTAATCATTCCAAAATGCTGTTTCCAAGCTACGCTAATGCATGTCTACACTAGCTTTTTAACTTTGCCATCCATGCTTGCTGGGAATACATGCCCAAGTAAAAACGGGCTGAAAACTATCTGAAATAAGCTTTGCTGCAGGTTACCTTAATGGCTTTTCACACATGTAGGTAGTTGAAGTGCTATATAATACAGACTTTTAGAATGGCAACTAATATCGGGGGCAGTAAAGTGAGTAGTGCTTGCTGCTTCGTTTCTATGCTGCTTTTTTTTCTGTTCTGAAGATGCATCTGAGTCATTTTTCTGGTGATGATTGCATGATATAGGTTTGGCAAATCAGGGAATATTGCAGAGTGACCCAAAAGGGGAAATCATGAAGTCAATTGGTCCAATGTTTGTTTCTTCATGTTTTTGTTTGGAAACAATCATTAAACTGAAACTGTTAAGATTAAAAACTTAAGTTTTTAATCTTTTCTGAAGGTTTGATTTACCAGAATAGTGTGGATGTTGGACATAACTAAAGCTTGATGGTTTGAAACTTATTCATGTGGATGTAGCCTTGTTTTCCCTCTGAATTCCTGAGAGGCTTGCTCCTCAAAAGTAGTTCTTGCTTACCACCCTACATGTCGTTTTCTTTCTTTCAGACCTAACAATCTGAAAGTAGCAACTGCTTTTTAGAAGTATGTTTGACATTTGTATGTCTGCATGTCCCCCATCTTTTAAGGCATGCATCATTGTTTGTCTACATTAAGTCTAATCCAAATGCTCTTTAAGTTTTAGTTTATTAATCACATCTTGGTGGGCCATCAGATTTTTAAAAAATTTTTTTTAATGCAGTTTGTGGCTTCATGCTTTGTGTGACATACAGCAATCCCATGGATGCCCCAGAGAGAAATGGACAAAGTTAAACTTGACGATGCTTGAAATGTTTCAACCACTATGTAATGCATAAAATATCTATATCAGTATACTGTATACAAGTTATTTAATTATTAGTCTGAAATACTATAAATCGTCATGGATGAAATCTACAAGATAGCAACTATAAAATAATGAATCGGTTACAATGTTGATGCTTACTAATAAATGATCAGCAACACCTTGGGTAGATATTAAATCCTCTGAAAATAGATTTTCACATTTAAAGATAATTTCTATCAGGTCAGATTTTAATCTGGTGTAAAGTGGTCATGTGGTGCAAAAAAAAAAAAACCCAACAAGTATGAATGAGAGGTAGAGAAGATGCTATGTTTTTGGTTTTTCTTTTTTCTTTTTGATTCTAGGAACTACATGAATGATAGCTTGAGGACAAATGTGTTCGTGAGGTTCCAAGCAGAGACCATCGCCTGTGCCTGTATATACCTTGCTGCCCGAGCTCTGCAGGTACCAGGAGATGCTAATCATAAAACCTTTTACAATTTAAAAAAAAAAAAAACAACTCATGAAATTTCATTTTTCTCTTAGTCATGGTTTCTGTCACAACGAAAGCCCCCAAACGTTAAGTCCTTGTTTTTGTTTTCTCTAGATACCTCTGCCATCCAGACCTCATTGGTACCTGCTTTTTGGAGCAAGTGAGGATGAGCTTAAAGAGATCTGCATCACCACCCTTAAACTGTACACCAGGAAGAAGGTAAGGATTCAGAGTTACAGGAATATTGGATCCTGTTGTTGTTTACTCTTAATATAGATATTCCAGAACTAGAAGAATGATGCATTGATCTCTACCTGAACACCTTATTGGTCAACAGGTAAATGGGAAGACTACTTGTCATTTACGATTGGGATGCACGGATTCACAAAGCTAGTAAAGTTGAATGAGTGTAAAAACGGGAGAGTTGCAGGATTTTTGTTTTAGGGTTAGATGGATTGGTGTTTTAATTGCTGCAGGGAATATACTAAGTTGATAAATATAATGTATTTATCTTTTTATAATTTCTCCCCAGCCTAACTACGAGCAGCTGGAGAAGGAGGTGGAGCGACGAAAGGTTTTCTTAGCAGAGGCTAAATTAAAAGCCAAGGGCCTGAACCCTGATGGTACTCCTGCACTTTCCACACTGGGTGGTTTCTCTCCTGCCTCCAAGCCTTCCTCTCCAAATGTGGTCAAAGCAGAAGAGAAGAGCCCGAACCCCCAGACCATCAAACCAGTTAAGAAGGAGCCGGATAGCCGGACTCAGGTTAATAAGAGTCCACATAATGGGTGAGAATCTTGCACATTTTCACAAATGATATTTTTGTGTAATTTTGAGTCAGATTCTTGCTGCTAGTTATCAGAGTGCTGCAGTATTGTGTCTAAAATTCATTTACTGTCATGCAGGCTGAGGAAAGAGGTTAAGATCGGAAGAAACAGCAGGAGTGGAAGTCGTTCTCGTTCAAGAACACGGTCACGGTCGAGATCACGCTCCCCTCGCAGACAGTAAGATTCCTTCATGTACAGAAGTTTAATGATGCATCTGTAAATGTTAACCCGCTAAGTAGTGTAGGTCTAACTTTACTAAATTACTGACTTTTTAGTGAGTAATAATCTTCATCTGGCTCATTATATTCCACTTATTCTTTTCTCTTTCTCAGTTACAACAGCCGGCGAAGTCGCTCAGGGACCTACAGCTCTCGTTCACGTTCTCGCTCTCACAGTCGCAGCCCGACGCCTCGACGGCATCCGCCCTCACCACTCCTTCCCCACCTCAAGTCAACAAAGTCCAGTCACCATGGCAATAGCGACTCAAAGCTTAGTGGACGTCACAGCAACAGTGGAGGTGGAGGCTCAGGTCACAAGAGGAAGCGCTCACGCTCTCGGTCACGCTCCCGCAGTCCTGTCAAAGTGGACAGGGACAGAGAGAGGGAAAGGGAGAGAGACAGAGACCGCACCTCCTTTGACCTTTCTACAAAGAAACACAAACATGACCGAGGAGTCGGACATCGAGACAGAAGGGAGAGGTCTCGGTCCTATGACAGGGACAGGGAAAGAGACAGAGACAGGGAGCGTAGCCACAAGAGCAAACACCACAGCAGCAGTGGGCACTCAGGACACAGCCGTCACCGGCGCTGAGACATACCTACAGGCGAAGTCTGGGGCAGATGATCAATGAACCATGACTGGAGTCATGTCAGCAGATGGAAACAAGCAAAATTATTAGACTAAGAATTTGTAAGTAAACAAAATGTTTGTCATACTACAGTGTGAAAGAATTTGCGGAAAATATCAACATAAGAAGCACTGACTGCAGCCAAAAAGCACTTCTGCCTCGACTCAGAAAACATGTCCAGAGAGACGCGTTTTGTTTTTTGGTGAATTATGCCACTTCTGCATAGTTACGTTTGGGTTTCTCAGATGCATTCTTACATGAGCTTTTTTTTTTTTATTATTTTTTTTTTAAAGACTACTTCATTTAGTTGGTTATCCTCTTCCAAGTCTAATACAACATCAGCAACACCTGTGACCCAAAGAAAACTGTTAAACTGGGACAAAACTTGAAACTTTCAAAACTTGTATGTAGCTTCTGCATGCATCAGTATGTTGGTGATTATCTGTCGCTTGAATCTCATCTACAGAGCAGCATATCAGTATTGATGTTTAGCAGAGGTGGCTCTTGGCTGTGCATCTGAGAGACCCAAAATGCAGCAGTGGTTATTATGATGAAGAGGGCTGCTGCTTCACCTGCTGAGGTGACTCCAAACTTGTAAGACAAGGAAGTGTAATAATGGCCCCAGGTTTGTCGTCTTCTTTTCATGTGATATATCCCCGCCCCTCAACACATACACCTATGAACATCTAGCCTACTCTTATGTTCTTGGTTTAATGTGTAAAGTTACGAACTTTTTGAAAGGAAAAAAAAAACATATTTACAGTGTAAAGGATTGATATCCACTGACAATGTACATGCTTTGATTTATAAAAGCGAACTGTTAAGTGGAAAGATTGAATGAGTAAATGTTTAAAAAAATAATTCAGGAAAGATCAATATGTTTGCACATTACAGGCTGACAGGTGTCTTTTGTTTCTTTTTTTATTGGACAGATTTGTGGCTTAAATAAGTAAACTGGTAATGCTTTTGTTTTTCTTAATTTTTTTTTCTTTCCAGCAGGGAAAGCAGACTTGATTAAAAACTGTTTTAGGGTTGGCAATTTGTTACACTGGTTTTTAGTCTGCACGTCATGTCCAAATTTTATTCATGAATAAATGAGTTATGCCACTGATGTGTGTGCGCTCCATTGCATTTCTACTACCAGCTTGGAAAAGTGAATCATCCTGAATGGTAATGGTTAGAGTCTGAGAAACATGAAACAGGCTGAGGAGTTCCTGTGGACGTGAGTCATGGTCCTGATTCTACACGTGAAGCTGTTTGGGAAGTTCATGGTAATTCCCTTCTGCTTTTTTATTCAGTCAAATGAGAGTTCTGGTGTGAAAAAATGGCAAATTGGGAAACTGTTGCTTCACTAGGGGGCGCTGTTGGTCTTTAGTGTTTGTAGTAAACTTGCAATGCAGTATTTAAAGCTGAGGTTTTTTTTATTTCTGCCTCACATCGCTCCCAAAAATAAGCTTATACCCAAGATCCAGGATCCAGATGTGCTCTGGATACATTGTAGGCTTTCCCCTCTTTTTTTTTTTTTTTGTTAATTCATGCCAGTAAAAAGTCTTGTGTACAAGAATAACAAGAAAACTCTTAGTCAATGATTGTAGATATTTATTTAATTATTTTTTAAAAGAAGAAATGCAAGAAGGCAGATTCACTAAGAGATAAAACAGGCAAGTTTTACAATTCATAACAAGTTTGGCTTAATTGTTAACATGATACATTTATTTGCAGAAATAATTCTTAGTTATGCAAAAGAAAATACAGTAAGTCGGTTAATATAAAATTATTTTTGTTTCAGTAGTTTTTCAGACATGATCACTGCTTTATAACATCTGTATAAATAAATACTGACCTTATATCGAAATCAAATGGAATCAAACAAAAATACTTAGATTTTTTACACAATGCTGGTAGATCTGTTTTTATACATTGTGATAGTTGATTAGTTGTATTGATTATCTCCACAGTGTTGAACTCTACAGCAGATTCAGACACGTTTACATTGTGCTTTGTAACAGCTCAGCTGCTCTCCAGTGTCAGACACAAACTGAGACACAGAGATGCTACGCTATATGTTCTCTAGACTACTTACAGAGCTGCCGACGATTATATTTCATATGAGGAAAGCACCTTACGAACAACAGTTTTCCTCTGATAAACACCATCTCCAGAGGTCTGGAAACGGCAGCGTCACAGATGAAACGTCGCGCTTTTAGACAACTGCAGACCACATGTGCTTCAGCAAAGATCTGCCTCAAACATCCAAGAATCCAGCAGACAGAGGACCAGAACTTCACTGAGAAAGCAGCTTCTCACAATGTGGATTATAAGGGAAATATTTAATATTTAATATTTAAATAGGTTTGTTTAAACAAAAGAGAGAAAATGTCACATGACCACTGCATTAAGGATATTCCATGTTTATATTTAACATTTTGCCTTCAAGGAGCTCCATTTGTTCATCCCAAGAGGAATATCTTTCATTTCAAGGCATTAATAGTTAATTTCACCTAAAATCATAAATATGCACCTTCTGTGATGCACCACGGGAAGCTCCTGACAAAGTCAGTGGTACTGATCTAATGAGGACCACAAATCTCAAATATACCAAATATCATCCAAATCCATCCAGTATTTGTGACATCAACATTCATCGTTATTTTACGAAATAAAAGACAGAAAAGTAGTGAGGTCATAGTGGGAATCACCCCTGTCTTTGGGGTGTGTGTACAAGTGGAATGACGTCAATAATACTGTAGATTCAGGTTAGTCCTGCTGTGTTGGGGGTTGTGGGCGAGTGGGTAATGCTGTGTTATGGCTGCAAGCACAGCTGAAAGAGTTTTGGGGTAAACCGTGACCAAAGAGACTGCTTGTCGATCACAAGGGTTCAAATTAGACCACTTTAAGAACATAAAAAAAGTTCCCAGTATTTAATTGTACATTATTAAGTGACTCAGTGGCAGGGAGGAGAGTGGACACCCACACACACACCTCTGTTATGTATTCAGATAAACATCATAATTAGACTTAATGTCAAATAAGTGATTTGCCACAGCTGAACTGGTGCAGGAAGTTTGAAGCTTAAACAACTCAATGTGCTGTCTTCTAGTAAATGAATATCATGAAGGAGTCTCTGTGCGTCCTGCTGCTGTTAGCAGAAGTGATGCATTCATGCCATAAAAATCACAATTATTAGTATTTTGAAGCATTTATCATAAAGGCAGCTTAAAAAGTTAACACAAAATCGTCATTTTGTTATTCTTGATCTTACTGAATGCTCACATTTGAGCCATTTTATATCACAAGGGAGCAGAAATCTGAGCACTGCACTGATTTTAAAGGTCTTTTCTTCATATGTCACTTCAATAGTATTGGAAAAATGTAAAGAAAAGATTAAACATGCTAATCAATTCAACAAGTTTGATTGCATATCCATGTTTTATATAAGAACAATATACTCTATGTACATAAATGGTTCTTTTTTCATTTCCTTCCAAAAGTTTACACAACTTTAAGTCTTAATGAAATGCCTCTGTCATATTTTAGTCAAAATAAATATAATATAGTCAAAATCCCTCTTTTGTGGGGCGTGCCTTTTTTGAAATTGGTGTCACAGATTTGTGTTGCCTTCTTCAGAAGTACAGCAAATGCAGCAATATGTAAAACTGGGTGGAGTTACAGGTGGGTAAGCTGGGTTATTCTGCCTGGATCTGGGTCTGTGATGTCACTGTACCCTGCAAATCTCAATGATATATTGAGACAAAAAAAAAAAGAAATGACACGGCTGGGTATTTTAGTTATCCTGGTTATCGCTTCAAACACTGGAACACATGCTTTCAAACATTTTTTCATAATTTGTCTACTTTAAGAACCATAGTAACATCATAGGTGGCAAAGTAAAAAACAAGGGTATGTCCTGAAAACATGTTCATGTCCAGACTCTCCCTCAAACACACACACACACACACACACACACACACACACACACACACACACACACACACACACACACACACACACA
>JAOWBL010000005.1:14004207-14040607 GCA_028564865.1 Zenarchopterus dispar | reverse complement strand
CACACACACACACACACACACACACACACACACACACACACACACACACACACACACACACACACACACATTCATACTATACTAGAAGCCTGGTGCTTTTACAGATTTAAAATATATATAACACATAACTTTGAACAAAGTTGAAGCAAAACATATATAAATGTTTGTTTTTGTTTAATACAGTTTTCAACATGCAAAT
Organism: Zenarchopterus dispar; assembly: GCA_028564865.1. Lineage (NCBI taxonomy): Eukaryota > Metazoa > Chordata > Actinopteri > Beloniformes > Zenarchopteridae > Zenarchopterus > Zenarchopterus dispar. The sequence continues at coordinate 14,040,408 of JAOWBL010000005.1, read as the reverse complement.
GATATTTGTTATTATCACAGCCATGTTTAAAATTTTTGCTGAATGGAATCTTAAATTATATTATTTAGAGAGATGTTTTAAATTATTTACTTGAGCAAGAGGAATTATACAACAGAAAAGTACTCAAGGAAATTAGAGAAAATATGTCAGAATTACCATAAAAATGTGGCCAAAATGTCAACACCAATTGTGGTCAGGGCTTAATTTCTTTTTGCAAATACTATATTGTCCTAAATGATGTCTCAAGTGCTCCAAATGATTATTGCTGTTTCCATCAGATGACTGACTGAATAATAGAAAAATTGCAGCTGTACATGCAAAAATCCTGCCTTATGAAAAATCCTGCTAATGAAAAGAGACAAAAATGTATCAAAGAAAAAGAAAAAGTGAAATAATTTCCTGGATGTGTATGTGTTTGTAGAGGAAGTAAAACACGCCATTAAAATGTATTAAACATGAGAATCTAAAATTTTAACTTAACCCTTTATAGGGCTGTCAATAAAATACTTGAAATTTCAAAATTGAAACTCTAGAGGGTTATTGAAGAATATTAACACTGTAACTTTTTATAGTAAGAACAACAGTATATAGTTCTACTGAAGTTACCAAATATGGTCATGTGTCCTGTAAAGGGTTAAGTACAGTAATTTGAGTAAATTTTCTTAGATACATTTTTATAACTGTAGTCAGATTATCTACACTGCAAAAACTACTTTCTAAGAAAGTAAAAAAGCCTTGTTTTAAGAAAACTAGAGGACTATTTTTGACTATTTTGCTAGTTTTAAGAATTCTAGCCAAGAAAATATACATTTGCTTAAAAAAAGGGGGGAATTTTGACTAGATTCAGGAATATTTGGCTTAGTTCTGGATGGGTTGCTTTTGCAGTGTATCTATTGCTGATGTCTTTATGTATATGTTGAAAAATATTATGTTTTCAGGATCATTAGACCTCCTGAAAGTGTTCTTGAAATCAGCCTGTATGGTTTTAATAAAATATATCAAATGTTCCACTGTTATTACAAAAGTCTTCTGTAAAATTCCCAGCATTAACAGGATGTGCAATTTTCTGATTTTAATCATGTGAGGGTCATGGCATTGATAAAAGTATCTAAAAGGCAGACTCATAACTAAAATGGTTTTACCTAATGCAGCTGAGGCAGAAGTACGATAATCTAACTGTTTTGGATGAAACTGAGCGAAAAGCCATTTTATTGAATGATTGACAGATTTTTTAAACATAAAACAGCAGAATGCTTTTCATTTTCCTCATATGGATTTCTCAACCGCTGTTGATGAGTGTTTCTCTCACCAGGCAGCAGGTGGCTGAATCCCACAGCCTGCCGGATCTCGTCCAGCGAAGCCCCCCTGGCTCCCAGCTCCACCATGCCCAGGGAAACAGCCACACTCAGTGGGGAAAAAACGATGTTCTCTTGATCCCCCGCTGCCTTCAGTTGGTGGTACAGTCTCACTGAGAACTCTGATGTAGTGTCCTCTGGAATGTCCGCCGCCCGGCAACCGTAGCCCGGCAACAGGATGGCAAGGAGAATAAGTGGGGACAAAACGTCCGGGATATACATCGCAGCAGAGACCACTGGGACCTGGGTGTGACACGAATGAATGGATGACAATAAAAGAAAAGGTGAAGATGGGAAGAAGGGTGGAGAAGGTGGGTGAAGAGACAGGACGGGAATTAGAGTGGAAGAATATGATTGAAGCAAATACAAAAAAGATAGATGAGTTAAAGGTTTGAGGAAAAGGAGTGATGTGGGAGGGGAGCGGCAGCCAAAGAGATGTGGAAGGAAGGAAAACAGAGCAAGAACCAGAAGGTATGATGACACAAAATGATTTGTAGAGGGAACAAAGCCATAAGTACAAAGAAGAGGATTGTGGGCAGGATAGAGAGGTGAAGGTAGAGACAACAGGACAGCGGAGGGGAGAGAAGTGGAGGGAAAGAGATAATGGCAGAGAAGATTATTGCATCAGGGAGAAAAGGAGGTGGTGGATAAGAGGATTTTAGAAGAGATGGACAGACATGAACGAGAGAACAGGGATGATGAAAAGAAATCAGGGGATCAGAAAGACAGGAAAAAATCCTATCCATCATTCTGACAATTTATACTCCAGAGGCCAAAAGGGGAATGAATTCATGAAGGATATCACCAGGAATCTTTCTGACTTAACAGAGATGAACTTTTATGGTTCAAATCATACTAGTTCTAATAAGACACTGTTAATAATGAAATAGGGCTTGAGCAGCAATTTAATGCAAAATAAGAAAGAAAAAAAAAACAACCTTTTTTTGTTATTTTTATATTTGTGTGAGTGTGTGTATTGAAAGAAATATGAATAGATGAAACTCCCTGAAAAGATTAAAAAAAGCTGTCTTCCTGTCCTCCATATTTTATTTATCTGCACTAACCTCGCCTCTCTACTTTCTTACCTTCTCTGCCTCTTTACCTCCCTTCACTGACAAGGGATACACACAAACTGAAACAATTTCTCTGGCACTGTTGTTGCCAAGCAACATTGTTTTCTGCTGGCCAAACAGAAAAACAGACTCAGCGATATACGGCATAAACAGGGAGAAGGATCTTGAGTACAAACACAGTGAAAAATGAGATAGCGCAGGCATTTTGTTTTGATGTTTGTTTTTCTGCCGTGCTGTTTGTTAAAAAAAAAAAACAAAAAGAAAAAACAGGATCCAATTAACTGTCCTGTGGAGGGCTGGAATCTGCTGGCTAATGCTGTACGCGTGAGATGCCAGGCGACTGGACTGTTACAACACTAACAATGGGCAGCAGCCAGAAAATTACTGCCCCCATACAGTCACGTCCTGTCCTTTCCTTTCCTCTGCTCCACTCTGGCATGCAACAAACAGTTTTCCTTCTCAAAGTGACCCAGTCCAACCCGGTGTACTGAAAAGATGCATCGTTTCTACATGAGCCAGATGGGATGGTTCTTTTCAAAGCTTTGTGGGTTTACCCAAACCCCGATACAAGTTATTCCTGTGAACAACAGAGCTTCACCATTCCAAAAAACTAATAAAAACACATGAGGCTCTTGTACTGCTGGGTGACTCGTTCCACAGCACACTGCACTTCAGGTTGTGAATCAAGTGGGACTGAAAATCATTTCAAAACAAACAAGCAAGGGAGCGGAAAATTTCATTTGCATATTTTTTTGTAGGATATTTTAAAAGTGTCTAAGGACTATATCACAGTAAAAGTAGAAAAGAGAAGAAATATTGAGACAGATTGATGCATAAATACAAACAAACAGAGATGGTCTCTTCCCTTGTAAACATAAAGTATAAACACCAAACTGAATCCACAAAATGAATTTTATGACAAAGGTGAGCAACACTTCCGCTTTATGCTTGTCCAGAGTGCTAGTGGACATCTCAACTTGTCTAGTCCTCCACATTTAAGCGTTCTCTTGGCAACCTGCTTCCGATAAGATGGAACAGCCAGCTGGATTTAGATCCAGTGGATTCAGCTTGAGCATATCTGATTAGACTTTTCAAAAGTTCCTTCCCACGAAATGGCCAGACAGTGAAACCACACATCATTTGTATGTTGTTGTCCAAACTTGTGACTGATTTCCTTCTGCATCCATTTGCAACTTTGTTTAAATTAATTACCTTAAGACAATCCTATTGCTTTGGTCATGCAGCAAAAATGATGACTTATTGCCCCTACTAACATAAATCAGCTGTGCAGAATCAGTCGAAGCTAACTCATTTGTTTCCGGGAGCTCCGTAAACGATTTAAAGTCCCACTCAAGTGGTTAAAAACCCATCTGTGTTACTCAAATTCTCAGTCACAGCACTGACAGCTGATGTTGCTTGTGATAAGTTTTGTAAAACATCCAAAAAAAAAAAAAAAAAAATGTTAACAAGGTTCAAAACTAGATTTTTAACAGTGGGGGGTTTCTAAAACCATCACTGAGCCACTTTATCATAAAACCACAACAAAATATTATAAAACTATTGTTCACCGTTATATCTGCAGCTGAAATTAGTCTTCTGTAAATTCAGATCTAATTAATTTCTGAACATTTAAAATGAATAAGTTAAATATTAATGCAATTGTGGCACCTATGGCGTTTGCTGGTGTGAAAGAAAATGTGGAATATTTTCTTATTTTTGTCAGATTATCTTAGTGTGTAGCATAAAGGGGTTCTGATATGACAATGAACAAAATAACAACCATTTTTTTAGTCTTTTAGAAATAACTGAATCAAGTCAGCACCAACAAAAAACAAAAAGCTGTTGTCACTGCCACAAATTATGCAAAACCTTCACATGAAACAATTGCACATATCTTGCATTACAGTAAAAATCCTGCTGTAAGTTGGAGCATCCGCAGAGACGGAAAGAGAGGACTGAGAGGCGGCTGGCAGGGACGTAAACGCAGGTTATGTTTCTGACCTTCTGAGTTGTGGGAGCTGAACTTTTCCGAGACAATCAGTCCAGTTTTCTGTAAGGAAAGACCCATGCAGCTAAGCCAGGGAAAGACGTCTGGAGCGCAACGGTGTGTGGAGCTCTGTGTTTCTGCATGCAAGTGTGTGCATGAGTGGATAACAAGACCATGGGTGGCTGGCTTTTACTTGTAATGCTGCCACCATTCTGACCTTTGGAGCTGTGGCACACTGTGTCCCAAACTTTGCCAGTTGGACCACTCATGATTTTAAGCACAACTTGGACTCTGGTCTACTCAAGTGGGTTTCCCAGCATACCTCACAGGTAAGGAAGGAAACCCAACACCATACTATAAAATGCTCTCCTGCTTGTAAAAGGATGATGCATGTCAGAAAACCTCTTGTGGTTTAGGTTACAAGAGTTTAATCCGGACAATTTGATTAATTCCATGCAATTAAACTCATTGGCCTTTAAAAGTACCCTTTAATCTCCCTGTGTAGTCCTAATTCTCAGACAGAACAGATTGGCAGTTGACATTTCGACAATTAAAGCATGACGTCATCCAAAGCCTGAACACGTCCATAATCCTTACAGGCATTTAAACTGGACACCTTGAGACAACATGTGTTAGAGGACAGGGGAATTTACCATACACAATTATAGTCATTCATGTTTCCTGAAGAAGCCCCGATTACCAAGGCAACAGCAAGTAATGGGATTTTACTTTGCTGAAGTCCCAAAGACCTTTAACCCTCAGATTATAGTGGACACGTACAGGAACATTTTTCTTTTCATTGTTCATACAGTACTCAGCATTTTCAGCCTCCAGTAACCTCTCATGATCAGGGCATTTCTTGCAAAGTTTTGCATTAAAAAAAATAAAAAAATAAAAAATAAAGACAGCATTCCCATATCAGTATTTTCCTCCTTAAACAGTATCACAGTGAAGGTTTTTACTTATCTTCTTACACACTGAAGTACCAACACTTTGACAAACTCAATAAAACGCAAAAGTCGTATTTGATCAAAGCCTTTACCCACTAGAAATAAACTATAGAGCATGATTACGGACGGCCTTGAAAGACCTTGAATTTATGCAACCGGATGCTCTTTAGAAAAATGGCAGGGTAATCTTGGCATGATTTCACTGTGAATATGTTTAACTTATGACGGGTTTTTGCAGCGCCAAGATAATAGATTCTGATTATGATTCATGAGGCGCCATCGGGGCCGCTTTTAATTTGAACTTGAACTGAGTTAAATGCAAGAAGACACATGCATACCCCACACTAAAGACGATCAAACTTGCATAAAATCTACATCATCAATCTTCAGCCTCTCCTGCCTCTTTGAGTTCTGTCATGTCCCTCTGCTTTCCCACTCTTCTCACCCACCAGCACAAGAATCTCTGGGTGGAGCATGGCCTTCGCCGTACTGATTAGCTGCACCTTATTATGTTAACTATCATTACGTCTGTCTCCATTTTATATGATGATGCATAGTTTGCCATTTTGATGCAACCACAGCCTCTCACCTGCTATTCACACAACTTATTTAATAAATACCAAAGCAAGAACGCTGTTTAGAACCTTAAACTCCATTCAGTCTAAGAAAATGAAAAACAAATCCCCTGTGGGGACTTCCATTACAGAAAACAATAAAATACATCAAATTCGTCAATCAGGCCGTATGCTCTGCTCACACCCTCAACTGTTGCAAGTTAAACAGCAAACTGTATTTCATATAAATCGTATTTCAGATACTAGGGGTGAATTTTAACCAGTTTTGGTCAAACCATCTTAAGCTTAACTCACTGTTGTACACAAACTTACGTAATGGAATAAGTCAGCAAAAACACTGTCTTAAAGAAAAACTAATTTTCTTTTTACAGAAAAACAACAACGTGCACCTGTGGGGAATTACTTTTTACATTCGTTTTAAAATAAAATGGCACATCAGGTTTTTTTCTCCAAACAGCGTATTTAAATGTTTCAGTGTTGTTTTTGAGTTATGAAACGTAAAGGTAGGGTCAGGGATTTCTGGATGATGTCACATTTATAAATTTCTTTTATATTCAACCTTTATGTTCAACATTTAATACAAATTACATTTTTTATGTATAGTCCATGTTAACGACAGCATTTCACTTTGTATGTGTGCCAAACCCACAATAGAGAATTGCTGTAAAAAAATTCTTTCATTATTACTTGACTTGCATTATTCTTTTCTTTCTTTTTTTTGGTGAAGCTGGTGTTTTTCCTTTACATGTTAAAATGTCAGCTGTGCAGCTGGAGAAGGTGCTGCTAAAGAAATGTAGAACTGGCTGGCTATATAAATAATTCACACCACAAAACCTTATCACGAGCAAACACCCTTTTATACTCAGAGTTTAACATTTCAGATTTATCACATATTAATTCAGGGCAGAATGTATTTTTATGGATGCAAAAGCTGGCTGTTAACTCATCTTTTTGAATTTTTTAAGCTCCACAAAAAGAACAGTGTAAGGATTCAAATCCGTCTCTCCAACAACTTTAAGTATTTGTTCATTTATAGCCTTTACTTGGGCAATAAAATCAATTGAATTTCCTCATGCAAAGTAAAAATAACAAGGTAAGATACAGCATGTGCTGTTGGACACAAGGCCAAAGAGAAAACATGTTTGACTGAAGAACCTGCTGCACATATTTATTGGGAAACATTGTCTAAACATGAACTTAAATATGATTATACCTCATTATGTCATAGCACAAAGCTAAGTTAAAAAAAAAACAAAAACAAAAAACCTGATCTTAACTATTAGCACTTTTTTCTTTACTCTTAAAATCTATCAGTTTCTATCAGTAAAGACATGATGCAGGCTTATTCCGCAGTCTGTCCTCAGTTTAGCACCCTATCAGCCCTTTGTTTAAAAACAAAATAAAACAAAAAACAATGTGCCATGGAAGCTGCCATGATCACTGTAACCTCCCCTGGGTGAAATCTTTATTTCACCCAAACAGAAGGGACACTGAAAGTGAGATAGAGAAAGAAGAGAAGAAGATAAGATGGCACAGAAACAAACAAAAAACTAGGAGGATCTAGGAGGATCCTTGGTTAAAAAAAAAAAAAACAACCAAAAAACAAGAGCGCAGAAATAATAAGAAGGCTAATAAATAGATGGAGATGGGAGGTTCACTCAGGAACTGAACAGATGTTTCCATGAAAATACCATTTCTGACTCACAACCAGAGACATCAATTCCCCTTGCAAACTGTGGCAAGATGGCTGACTGCACCCCCACACTCTGCCAACTTAAACTAAATGATATCTGTTTATTATATCAATAAATGTATTTTTTTTGTATGTGTACACATATAAAACCACAAAGAAAGACAGACCCAAACATTAACAGCTGGGTGCAGCAAGAGCACAGTTAGCAGTTCTGAATTGTAATTGGATCACCCAGGATGTAGGGTCAGCAGGAAAAGTGAAATGACCGATCAAACCCTGGGGTGCAAGAAAAGTCACTACCAACTACTCCTGCTGTGTGAATGCGAGTGCATGAACATTTCTGATGATCAAAGAGTTAAAAAAGACCAGGTGATGCTGAATAAAGAAGCCCCGTGAGGAGGCTGAGATGCAGAGAAGAGGATGATGGCAGGATGATAATCAGCATGTGCGAATTGCTCATAAATTAAACTGTGATTGATTTGATTGCTTCAGGGACTAGAGGGTTTAGGGAGGGAGGAGGTGCAAAGACAGAGCGACAGCTGAAGGAGAAAATTTTTAATTTGTTTTTAATTGAAGGTGTTTGACAATAGCAGAGAAGTCTAGGAAACAGGAAATATGTGAATATAGTCCTGCATTCTCACTGTTATAAAATAACCATATAGTTCATAGGGAAAATGTCTACAGTACACCGTGTCTCTGATTTAGAGCAAAGTTTTTCATAGTTTTTAGAAGTATATGTGTTTCATGCATCAATTACATTACCTAACCACTTTCACCATCTCACCTGTCTTTTGCACAGACCTGTCTCAGTCACTCGTATCCTACCTGCTCCACACTCAGCCTGCCCCTCAAAGACAGCAATCAATCAATATCAATTCTGCAGCATATCCGAGTGACATAGCACCAGTCCATGAGAGGGCTAACACACACTCATTCCTACGACCAGTTCAGGGTTACCAAGTGACCCGACATTCATGATGTTAAACCATAGTGGAAACCCTACACAGGTAGAGGGAGAAAATCCTATAAATACATAAACATCACACCCGTCGGGGTATGAGGGTGTTTTACCACCCACACCTTTGAAAGGGCTGCTACACCCCTGCTATTACACACAGCACACAAAAAAGCCCCAGATGAAGATATTTCTTGTTATGACAGTTTTAATTTTTTAAGTACTGTTGTAATATTAAAATGTGAGACCTTTAAACTTTTTTTTACAATTTTTTTCTATGTTTATCAGATTATTATGTATATTATGTGAGAGCTAATCCAAATCCAATTTCATTGATGTGCAAACACCAATGACAACAAAGAGTCTATTTCAAAAAGTACTGTCTCCAATTTTGTGATGTTTTAGATGTGTGTTTTTATTATTATTTTAGGCATGTATCCAAATGTTCTGTTTTCCCTTCTCTCTTTTTAGACTGACCTTGTTCTTCATGAATCTTCTTTGCGCTCTCATCTGTTCTCTCCAGGTATGAACTAACCCTCCATTTCTTTGCTGCAGTGTAGTGTGGACAAACCAGCTGTGGGTGTGGTGTGCTTCAGTTAATTTACTTAGAATCCCAATAAAAGATTTAAAAAAAAAAAAAAAGGAGAAACACTGCCAACATGGCATTTATCTCCCTTTATTTATGTTTTTAGTTAAAGATTGAGGATTTAATACATATTCTAAACTGTGACCATCTTTTACAATGTTTGTCATAATTTATATAATCCTCCTGCCTTTATGATCTATTCAGGAGCTGTTAGAAAAATGTATTTAAAAACAAAGGCAGACTAAACTTGATTATTTTCTTCCTCATTTCATACTTCAGTGCAGAAGAGGCTTGGTTCCAGCTGGAGAAAGCGCACAGTATCTACTCCGCGAGGTTTACAACAGCACCTCTCATTACAGATTTCCCTCCCTTATCCTCACAGCAGAATAACTGACAGAAACACACCAACTGTCCTGCGCGTACACACGAGTTGGAAGGCTATCACAGCTCCTCGGTGTGTGGGGCGTTGAAAGGATGCATGCTTCTCCCTTCCCTGCTCGTTTGGTTTCACTTGGATGATTTGAAAGACATTTAATTATTGAAATGCAATTAATGCAGCACTCTGTTTGGAAAAGCCAGAACACACACCCACCCACTCCCTTCCACACATGCACAAGCACTCCCACTGTAGGCATTCAGGGAGCAAACAGCAGGCTTTCAGCATAGATTAATCTGAGATTTAGTTGCATATGGGATTAATTTGTTTGGATTACGATTTAAATGATACTCCTTTAATCTGATTATAAAAAGGAAACTATAAAGCTAAATGAGAACTTATTAACAGAGATAAACAGATGAGAGGTGCATTGAGATTGTGAGACATGAAACATGAAAACACAGCAATTTGTGCTTGAAAGCTATTTTGATTTAAAAGAAGAAAGTAAGTAAACCATCTCAGAGTTTTTGAATATGAAATGAATGGATTTCCTATTTCTTTAATGTACAATTCACTGAAACATTTAAAACTGAACATTTTCTCCTCATACCTTATATCAGGTTCAATTGATTTTAAACATCCAAATATGAGAATATAGATTTTAAATGGTTCCCAGCATTTAACTGAGCTCCTTCAGAAACAAAAACCACAAAAACATGTAGTCTACTATTCCTAGAATAAGACACATCAGGCGATCTCACTGGTTCACATTCACTCAGAGCGCCTTTTCCTGCATTTCAAGGACAAAACCCACATCGCAACGACTGCCTTCAGAAAATAAATAAATAACAACAGAGACAGCAAAGCAATCATTTAGCATTGGGTGGTGGACACATGGGAACGGCGTTTATGGAGGTATTTAATATGATTGCCTTTGTGCGTCTCCACTTGCCCCCCCTTATTTGAAGCCCACACATGTTGATTACGCCGTCGCATGTCTTTAATTATATCTAATCAAATGTCCTATCACACCTACACATTCCTGCAGCTTAATAACATTTCAATTGTATGGGAAAACTCTGAAATCATATTATTTCTCGTCGACCAAAGAGCTCAAAACATTGTTATGCTTTTATGTCATTGGGATAAATTAGTCCAGGCAGTCTGCCTGCTGAAATCTGATAAAGGTCATGAATAAAAAGACTTACCGATAAAGGGCGTTAAGGTAGGGACGGATGGATGGATGAATAAGTGCAATTTCTCTCTGCTGCTTTCATCCGCAGCTCACTGCTCGTTAGTTTACCTCAGGCTCCGCCCACTTAACACCGATTGGTCCAAAGAAAGCCAACCAAAGAGTATACAAGTGAAATAAAATAAGTCACTCATTCCTGTTTCCTTGTTTGTTTGATATTATTGTGAAACTGAGTTTAGTTATTTAAAAACAAACAAACAAAAACATTAGCCACTATAATACAAAATATTAACCCTCTTAAAGGGTATAACTTATCAGTCACCGAATGCTCACCACAGGTATATTAAGTTTTATGGATCAATATCTTGTAATAAAATGCATTTTATCTCCCATACTTGATTAAATTTGGCTAATTGTTAGCACAGTCTTGTTTCCGACACATTTGAAGCTAAAGTTGACTCATACTCCACACTGAAAATTTGACCAAATGAGCTGTATCAAAATTCAGATGATACTGCCAATTGTGTATACTTTTTTCTGGGAGAAAAGCAGTGCCAGATACTATTTAACATTAAAATTAGATTGCTTTATTGATCCCAATGGTAGAAATTGAGGTATCACAACTGCTCACGAGGACAATACTAAGTATTATTAGGAAAATAGATATGAAAAAGATGAATATTAAAAAACAACATAAATACATGAAAGCAACTAGAATATAAAAAATTAAAAATAGCATTACAACAGAATAAGAATTACAACAGAATAAGAATGAAGTGTCGAAAGTCACTGTACAATAGTGCAGCAAGAATCCTGTGGATTTTTTTTTTTTAAGGTAGATTTCAAGGGAAGTGTGCATATATATGAATGTGAGAGTGTAATGTATAATATGAGTGTGGTCATGGTGATTAGTCTATGGGCTGTCTTAGTGTTGTGCAGTCAGATGGCAGTGGGCACAAATAGACAAATAGACATCTGAAGGGCTCTGTCCTGCCTCTGGGCAGAACAACAAGGATGAAGGAGCTGCTCACCTGCCACAGTTCTTCCTCCTCTCACCCACTCTAGACTCTCCAGCTCTAGCCCCACCATAGAGCTTCTTCAGCAGTTTAAGGGTATTGCCTTCTCCAAACTGATCCCACTTCCACAGCAAACCATCAAATATAAGATAGCGCTGCTCAAAATAAGCAGATAGAAGGCCTTCAACTATCTGTTGCACACACTGAATTACCCCAGCCTTCTCAAGAAGAATGGACTGCTCTGCTCTTTCTTGTAGATGGTATCAGTGTTGTTTGATCAGTCCAGTTTGTTATTGATGTACACCCCAAGGTACTTGTAGGAATCCACCCGCCCCACCTCCTCCGTTTGGATGAGAACAGGAATAGGAGGGCTTCCTCTGTCCCTAAAGTCAACAACCATCTCCCTGGTCTTACTGATGTTGAGCTTCAGGTGGTTGTCACTGCACCATGTAATAAATTAGACCTCTGTACTCCACATTTCTGTCGTTGAAAATGCATCCAACAATGGATGAGTGATCTAAAAACCTCTGGAGGCAGCAAATTTAATCTATCTGGAAGAAGTCAGTGTGACTGTGTAGGTACATCTAGACTATTTTCTTATGTTGTCTGAGAAAAATAAGTTTCTTTATTGGTCACTACATGAATGCCAACAAGATCTTCATCTGCACATTCTAGTGTTTTTGTTTTGTTTTGTTGTTTTTTTTTGAGTGTGTTATATAAAAACATTAAGTGTTTCTCAAACAAATTCTTAGTGGATTGTCCAGAGGTTGGGCCAAATTGATGTAGGAGAGTTGGGTTGTATGCTAAGGTCTTCACTAGATAAATAAATGTGATTTTTTTTATACATGTCCCCACTTATTTAGCAAAGATAGGGCCCAGCAGTTCCATGTGATATTAAAATAGGAATAAACACTTATCTCACATCATCCTTCTGTATAATCAGTGAGTAGCTTCAGGGAGCCAATTAAGGTTGAGGTGCTGTGGCTGTGGTCCAGTGCATCATCTCAAAGTGAGCAAAAAATAAGGATAACAGATGATTGGATTTCTGAAGAATAGTTAAATTAAATTTTCTTCAACTGAGTTCAGTTTGTAGATAAATGGACAAAATGAAACATGTACATTATGCACAGTTACTGTGATACACTCTTATTTAAAGAAATATACATTCTAGTTTGAACCCTTCTCCTTCCAATCAGGCTTTGTACATTCGTGAAACCTCTGCTCTTGGATTTATGCTTTTTGCTCTTTAATTTCATTGAAACAGGCCTATCATAAAAACCAAATCAAGAGTGCCGGATATGAATACAATTTACAACATCTGAGAAGAGTGAAAACATGAAAAAAACTTCACTCAATTAGAAATAATATGCTCAATAAAGATAGTAATGTAGACTGTAACACAGATACAGAAACAGATAATGTCTCTTTATACCAATTTTAGTCCATGAAGGCATAAAGAGATTGGAGACAGAATGGCAAGTGTGGAGTAGAAAAGATTGCTGTTCTCAACAATAGATGGAGCATAAGTAATACATGATTCACACTTAGATTGAGTCTTTTTATCTCCTCTGGCTTCTACAACACATTTTACAATTTCCAATTCTCCTACACACACACACACACATGAAATTATACAGCACTTCTTCGTTGGTGTCACATTGGAGTTTCACTTTTTAGCCAAGGACACTTAAACATGTGTCCTTAGTGATTCTTAGTCTGGAGGATGAGCTCTTCTATTTAGGTATTGGACTATTGGCTATGAGTTTCTGAAATATATTTTTAATTTTCACCAAGGCAGCCTAACTGTGTTATCTACTGATGTGCGGCATGGGATGTCATCAGCTCAGGTATTGCTGACATGCCAATTTACAGGTACAAGCCAACCTTGAAGTAAGAAAAAGTGCAGTTAATCGAATAACCACTTTGCAGCTGGTGAGACAGTCTCCATTAACTCGCTGTGTTGAAATGTCCAAGCTTATAATTGGTTAAGAGGATACTGGGTTGAAGGTCTGCAACGGCTCTATCACAAACTACATCATTGAGAGGGCCCAAATGCAGGCAGCAGGAGGTCAAACAAAATCTTTTAATTAAAAAAAAGGCTTCACAGACAAGAGTCCAAAATAACTAAAAAACAAAAGTCTCCAGTACAAGAATACAAGACAAAATCCAAAAGATCCCTCTGTCATACAAGATGTCCATGATAAAGCACAGACGGATCAGCAGGGAGGAAGAGAAAGACAAAACAATAAGCAAAGAAAAAAAGACTTCAGAAAAACTATTGATGATGTCACGGAGGGTTTATATGAATCATGGTTATTAACAGGCTTCAAGCACAACACCCAAATCCATAGTGATTTCAGTCAATATTTACTATGCTTCTCTCTTAATAAAAAAGCAACAAGTATATTCATATCATATATACAGTAGAGCAAATTAAATCTGAAGTGACATGACCCGTGTCTGTATATGATAATTAAATCCTTGATCCTGAAACATTCGGGTACTGCAAGTGTTAAGTACAGTTTAAAACTGACACAGTAAACATATCCAAGTTCTTTGGCATTAAAATCTCAGCAAAGCTCAAATTTCTCCTGCAAATCATTAGTGGCGATGAACTCTGTTACTACTGCTGCACTAGACTGTTTTAAGTCGTATTTATCTGATAGATCTGAATTTGTTAAATGAAGACTTGTGGCAGACTAAGCCAAGGAGTTCAGCAGGGTTCAGTGTTTGGACCTATTCTTTATTCTAATGACACTCAACTATACCTGTCTATGAAACCAGGGTAAATTAACCAGTTGGTTAGACTACAAGCATGTCTTTAAGATATAGATAACGAAGACCTCAATGACTCAAAACTTTCTCCAGCTAAATTCAAATAAAACTGAAGTAGTAGTATTTGGACTTGAACTGTTCAGGGACTTATTGTCTAGTTATGTAGTCACTCTAGATGGCATTACCTTGGCCTCTGCAGTACTACAGTTAGGAACCTTGGAGTTATTTTTGACCAGAGTCTTTTCTTCGGTATGCATATCAAACAGATGTCTAAGACCACCTTTTTCATATTTGTAGTATTGCTAAAATTTTGTCTCAGCCTGATGCCGAAAAACTAATCCATGCATTTGTTACTTTAAGATTGGACTATTGCAATTTTTTATTATTGGATTGTTGTAAATGTTCTCTAAAACATCCTCAGCTCACCGGAAATGCTGCAGCCCAGTTTCTGATGAGAACTAGCAAGAGAAATCATATTTCCCAAATTTCAGTTTCTTTTATATTAGATAAGAACCTTGACTTGCCTTATTGCTGAAATATGCTATACAAATAAACTTGCTTTGCGTTGCCTTGCCTCAGGATGGGGGGTAATCGAAGAAAGGTTGCGATGCAATCTGTTGGTTTCATTAGCAAAGCAGTAATTATTGTTAATTGATGGCTTTGTATTAGTTGGACTCATTTGGAATGAGTTGAACTGTATTGTTGAAGTGCCTTGAGATGACATTTGTGGTGATTTGGGCTCATAGAAATAAACTTGAAATGAACTGAATTTACGATTTAGTTAATCTGATTTTTTTTTTAATATTGTTGAATCAGCCAAGATTCATTCTTGTAAATTTCTTAGTGGTTTAAATTTTTCAGCTGTAATGTAATGCCTAAAACTGCAGTTGCATCTGGGGTGGCCATTATAACTGTGGCGCTGACATCTTGACCACACCTTTAAAAACGGTGCAAGCACAGCAGGGTACAGCAGCAAAATAAGACTCCTTTTGGCTCAGTCTCTTTCCTGAGTTTAACTACTGTGAACACTTATCTCACATCATCCTTCTGTATAATCAGTGAGTAACTTCAGGGAGCCGATTAAGGTTGAGGTGCTGTGGCTGTGGTCCAGTGCATCATCTCAAAGTGAGCAAAAAAGCTCCTCTGGCAGCAAGGCACTGCAGTTCAAGGCTACTACAGTAGGTTGCATCTCCTGTGTTTGGTCATCAGCTACACCTTGCATCACCTGTTAAGAGCTGGAGAAGTAGACTTCTGTTCTCCTCTTGTAGTCTGCTTTAGCCTTCTTTGCCCTTTAAAGGTTATTAGAATAAGCTCAGGTGATGTACAGATAGCTGTGTCATAATAATATATAAAGGAGGTAGAAAAGAAATAAAGTATTTATTTGTTAATATCAACATTATGTACATTAAGTTCAGCTTACTTGTGTAGCTTCCATTCACATAAAAAGTCATCTCAAGACACTTTACAGAGAAAGTCAACAAGTTCATTTAAACAATATCCAACTGTAACCAAATTATTTTACAATTAAATCCAGTCAGTTTTAATTTACTCATAATCCCATTCAATACAATTCAGTCTAATTCACATTTCGATTATATAGAGTAGAAAAAGAGTTTACATAGACAAACTTTCTCCAGGTTCTGATCAGTTACTTTTCTAACTTTATGGATGAGTTTCTAGATAATGCTGACATTTTTGACAATGATAGTCCTTCCTCAGCAGGCCACAACACAGAAGGAGGCACTTGTCACCACAGACTCATGAATATTTCCAGTGTCACACCCACTGAAGAACCTGAGCTCCCTCTATAAGTAGTCTGTTAATCCTTTTCTTGTATACAGTAATCATGATGGTCTTTCAGAGAAGTCTATTGCACACCTGCTGTTGGTAGTTGTGAAGCTCAACAACTAGGGTTCACTCAGAGATCTTCCCTTCCTAAGGTTGACCATCATCTTCCTAGTCTTGGTTACATTTAAGAAGCATAAGATTGCTGCAGGAACACTCCTGAACTCTGATGAACACAACACAGCAGAATCAAGAGAAAACATCTGCAGCTGGTATGACTCAAATTTGTGTTAAAGATCTGAGGTGAAGCGAGTAAACAGGAATGTTGACAGGACACGTCCATGTGGTGCTCCTGTGTTACTGACCAGCACATGAGACGGGGATCTGCCCAGCTGGACATACTTAGGCCTGTCTGACTGATAATCAGCAGCCCAAGATACAGTAAATGCGCTGACACTGATCCTGAGCAGCTTTCTCATTAAACAGAAGGGGTTGGATGGCATTGAAGGCACTGGAAAAAATAAGAAAAATGTTCCTAGCAGTACAGCTACCACCATCCAGGTGAGTGTGATAGATGACAACATCATCTGCACCCACATAAGGAAAGCAAACTTAAGGATTCACATGGATTTCATATGGGCTCAGTCCTTTTGTATGACAGGTTTGAGGTATAGGGGAAAAAATTTTGCCAAGGCTCCGCATTCATCAAAATGACATTTTTATGGCAGCACTAGTTTTCAGAGACGGTGTTCCTGTTTTAGCTATGACTCCTGCCACTTTTGTCATCATTGTGCCCAGTGGAACAGGAAAGTACACACTGACTTTCTGGAAATATGGCTGTTGTTTGATGACCACGCCTGAGACTGTAAATGCATAGCTTCAATTGTAACAGGAACAAAATCAGTAGAGCCATTTTCTGTGCTGTAAATGTGTCATGAATCAATGTCAAAACTTTTAAACTGAACAGTTGACATTTCTTAACTGTTACACGGTGCACTTTTATCTAAATCCCATTTATCTCCACTTACATTGGTCTCTCCCTGCTTGTTCACCTGTGTCGCTCTCTTCTTCTTCCTCACGTCTGAGTCTGGCCCCTTTCTGTCAGTCTCCATGAGTGATTTAATGCAGTAAAAGAGGCGTCCGTGGACGAGCACGCACACCTAGGGACCACTGATTAGTCAAGGATGACCGTGGAACGCATGAAGAATAAAGCCAATGCTCCCACAGTCATCTCCTTGGCTCTGAGCACCAAGATGTACTTCGTCTTCAACCTGGTAAAGCACACAGAGTGTCAGTGGCTACATAAATAAATAAAGAAATAAATAAAGGCAGTGTTTGTCACAAGAGAAGAAAATAGAAAGTGAAAGTTATAATCTGTGTTAATTGCTTATTGGGGATCACTTTATTTAGGCTTTTTTTGTTAAAACGGAATGTTGCCAGAAGATAATTAAGGAAATAGTAACATTTATAAGGAAGAAAAGATACCAAACTTGCAAAAAAATTCAATAAATTATTAAAATTAAAATTCTGTTTCCCAGAGGACTGCCTGTATTTAAAATGTACGCACACATACTAGTAGAGTTTTTAAAAAAAGCTTTGTTTAAAGACAATTAGAAGACTATTTTAGACTGTTTTAATTCTAGTCAAGAGAATGTTTCTTACCCCATTAGCAACCACATATTTCCTTAAAATAAGACTATTTTTTAACTAGATTTATGGAATGTTAGGTTTATTTCTAGATAAGCTGCTTTTGTACTGTGATTTAAAAAATCTCTGGACATTGTGCAAAATACATGACCATCTTGTCGTGAGTCTATAATTTAGCAGCCTAAGTTCTCTTCTGACTTGGCCTTTTGTTGGATATCATCTCACAGGTCTAAAAATAAAAACCCCAAATTGAATGTAGGTAAAAAAATACAAATTCAAATCTGCATTTGATGTCTGTAACACATCTCAAAAATTGGAAGAGATGTATGGTTTGCTATCATGCACTGGATCTACTTGTAATAATACTCTGTGTTTAGAAACTGATGAGACGAGGAGTGTGAGAAATGTAATGTTTTTACACTCTTGCTTGCTATATGATTTGAGCTGCTCTGTAGTCCAGGGGCTCTGTAGTTTTTTCATGACATGAAGTGTTAAATGTTTTAAACGGGTGACAGGTTTGACTGCAGCCAAGCAAAATAAGAAGTTTAGCGCCCATATCCCTTTATATTTACATTATAAAGCAATGTCTGGTATAATCCTGGTAAAATAAGAAATACCGTATTTGTCCTACTTAACACGCCAGGGCACGTACCAAATTACCAACAGGGCAAGTCTATTTTAGACCTAATTCTGCAAGTTGTTCAGTGTTAGGCTTTAAAGCAATAAGGTGTCACAAAAAATGTCTAACATGCATGAATTATATAAAAAAAAATTATGAAAATCGATCGCTATTCATTTGTTAAATGCAGTAAATGACTGTCCTCGTCCATGTAGCATATTGCTAATTTATATATACATAAACAAAATACGCTCACATTAATGAATTAACTTTCTTTTTGTACACCGCAGTACCATGACTCTTGGCTCTTGAACTGTGGACTCTTTTCATGGAGACTGGTTGTGTTTCTTTTTAGCTCAGACAATGTAACATGGATTGCTTGCAAAAGAAACTTTAGTTTTGTATGTTTCAGACCACAGAACCGTGTTATGCTCCACTCTAGTCTATCTTAAATTCACTTGGTGTCAGGGAAAGCAGCAAGACTTCTTGGATATTTTCATGTTCATTTTTTTTTCACGGCTGGGTTTTAATTCAGAAGTGTTTATAAATCTATGTAGTGTTTTCTACCAAATAAATGATTTTTTTCTTCCTTTTTTTTAACTTCAGTGTACACAAGTATTTGAAAAATGACAGTTTTTGATTTTGCATTCATACACCACCAGAATAGATTTGAAATAACACAATCAAGATGTGATCAAAGTTTAGACTTTTGGCTTTAATTTAAGAGGTTTCACAAACTCATGCCATTTTAAGAATTATAGTCACTTTATATAAAGAATACTCAAGTTCTTTGCTTTGAAAAACTCAAGACATTTTGAAGGCAAAGGAATAGAATATTGTTCATGTCAGTAACATGATCTTGACAGGAAGGAGCTTATTTTTCAATTACTCAGAACAGAATTGGAGGTAGAAAGGCTATAAGTCAGCAGCAACTGAAGATGGGTGCAAGTCATACCTGGAAAAGTATCTCCAAGGAGGAAATAAAAATTTGGTGATGTTCATAAACTCTGGACTTCAGGCATATGTTTTCTGCACATGACTTTTATCCAGTTATTAACATTTATAATTGACCACAGTGTAGTGAGTAGAGTTAATTGCCTTCCAACAAGACGGTTACTTAATCATTTCCCAGCTCTGTCACATCTCTTGGGCGGAACATGTGATCAAAGTTACCACCATAATACAGCCAATATGGGTTACAAGTCAGTGTGTTAATAGTGCTGGTCCTAAACCTGGATAAATCCAATACGGCAAATCAACATATGTAACACAATAAGTGAATATGGTGATCCCCCATCAGATATTTACAATCATATCAGTTTGTTTAAATGCCTGCAACTTGTATAAAAAAAAAAAAAACAACCTCCCTGAACCACCTGAAATTGGAGGTACTTTGCTTATAATGGCTGTTATTTTTAAATGAGAAATGCCATATTTTTTTGAACCCTCATAACTTTAAAATTGACATTATGCACTTTGATCACATCATGATTGTTTTCTAGTGGTGTGACACAAATTTGTAGGAAATTTTGTAGAAACAAAATAATACAAACTCAATCACCGTCCACATACTTTTGAAGCTAACTGTAAAAATAGTGTTACTGATGATCTTCTCTTTGTCATGGAGGTTATGATTGTCTGAGGAAAGCACATAAGGAATGTCTAAAAAGTTAAGAACAGATATAAATGCAAATTCTAGGAGTTGTGGGGGAATGTTGATTCAAATCTTGATATTTTTGTTAATTATTAGTTAAAATTTGCAGTCTTGGATATACAGAATTTACATCTTTACACACGCAGTCTTTTAAAGAGTATTAACGGTCTCTCCAGCTTATATATATATGTATATATATATAATTTGTATTTTTGCCCTGTCCCTTTTTTTTTCATACAAGTTTCAGGCATCAAACTCACAAGCAAAACTCCGAAGGTGAAGCAGCATTATCAAAATATATATATATCTAATATATTAAAATATCTGCTAAGAGGAGCTAAGATTAAGATTTCCAGAAGTTTTAAAGGAAGATACAGATGAAAGGACCTGATATAGTGTTTCACAAGACAAAACGGCAGTGTCTTTCTTTCAAGTGGCAGGATGTTTGAGTTTTATGCTGTTTTTCAGACAGATGCAAGACCACGATAGCTGCTAAGCTGTGTGAGTTACGGTTTGTGCCACTGGTTTATTTTTGTGTGTCTCTGCATTACAACTTTGAGCCGGAAAGAGAGAATTTATCAGGAGAACACACCTTGAGAGCAGCTTCTATAAAGGTAAGATTTTCTTTTGATCATTTGTTTGCATTTTGTGTAAGCTTCCATCTTTCTAGTAGCACCTTTCCCCGTACCTTTTATTTTTTAAATGATCAGATGAAACAGCTCAGTGAGTTGCAGCTTTGATACGTGCTTTCACAAAACACCAAAGCTGACAGCAAATCCTTGGTGTTGGTGCATGTATTTTGACTCAGGACACAGATATGAAAATACTAGAGAAGATTCATTGTTGTGGAAGAAAATCTGGAAGGTCAGACAATCACTGGTGGTGGTTTCAAAGAGAAATGGAGGAATAAACTAGCACATTGGACAACAATTAGATGGAAACAGCATGAGAGTTAAAATGGCTGGTGATGAGAAATACTGCTTAAAAGATATTCTGCAAAAAATGAGAACTAGTGGGTTACCTGCCTGTTTTCAGTTTGAGTTTTCGAGTTCACATAAAAGCACGAGACTACACTTCAATCATGCGATGATCCACTAGGGGGAGCTGTTTCCCCACAAATAAACTTCCTGTTTTCTGAAGTTTCCTTGTTTCTGTCTGAAATTGAATCCCATTTGCCAAGTACAGTGATTGATGGTAGTAATGGATTCACACACTTACACACACACACACACATGCACAAATGCACACACAGAGTTTGACTGAATTTTAAATGTACCTCCAGCATGGCAAATCCCAAGTTCTACTTTAATCTCGCCCTCGCTTAACAAACTTTAAAATGCACACACAGTCTCACACACATTGGTCCTTTGCATTTGTGATAAAGACATTTGTTTTTTACACATGCCACCGTTATTGATTACTTCTGTTTCTGCTTCCCATGAAGTCATTTGCGTGTGTGCTGACGTGCTCTTCTCTCAGGGGTTTGAAACGTGTGTTTTTTTTCTTTCTCTTGCTGTTTTCAGGAATTTTGATTGACAGATGGGAGCCTGAGTTGCAGAAGCTGAACGAGAGGGGCCTGAGCTCTGAAACACATCCTCAGCAAGACACCAGATGAGATCAATGACAGAGTCAGCCTGCTGCAGACCATAAAATAAGCACTACTTTAAATGTATGTGTACACTTGGCCCACAGTATAATAATTATGCTTATACCATGTATATTTGTATCAAATTTAATGATGTTAAATAAATGTTTGTATTTAATGCACAAGAATCTATAGCTCCAGACATAATCTTTAAGGCAGATCTTGCACCCACATGTGTTCTCTACAGTTTTTATTTTAATCAGTCACAACTTTAAAACTATCTGCCTGTCTGAGGTAATCATGTAGGAGTTATCCTCTGTTCATTTTCAGTTATATTCCAGAGACTGTGATGTTTGTTGCCAGAAATGGTTGATCTTGTGTGGCCTGTGCCGCTGGCTGCCACACAAGTTCAGGACAGGCCATCCAACTCCTCTGGTTAACTATTTGAATTATATGTTTTTCATAAAATAGGTCCCCCATTGTTGTGGGAAAAAAGTATTTGTTTTTTTCCCCAAACATTCAAACTCTCACACTAGCTAAAAAATCAGATATTAAACTTCATCAGGATTTGTTTGCAAATTAAGCACTGATTTTCTTACATGTACTGGAAAGTATGCAAAAGAAAAGTTTACTTCAGATGACTTTTCAATCTCTGTTATGTTTGTACAAGAGCAAGTGCACAGTACAAAGAGCATGGCTTTTCCCTTTGTCGAGATCTCCACAGCACATTATCAAATTCTACATATTGATTTGGCATAGCTTTTAATGCTGCATACCCTTCCTGACACAACCCTCTCCATTTCTTTGAGCTTGGGAAGGGCACTATCATCAGTTGGGGCAAATGGGGACAATGAGGGTTCAGTGTCCTGCCCAGGGACACTATCACTCATGATGGGGCTGTAGCTCGATTCAGTGATCTTCCACTCAGAGGACAACCGACCCACAATAGTTCGGCCAGCCCACTTACAGAGACGAGGGTAACTACCATGACCTCGCAATGACAGCGCTGGAGAGTAAATCCTGGTCCCAAGATGCATGAAATCAGGGAGGTATGAGTAATAACACAATGTCCTTTTATTACCAGGAAACAGCACAGAAGCAGGCTAATCAAAGAACAACGAAGAAAAAGAAAAAAATATCTAAAACCTAAGTATGCAGGAGAACAACACAGGAAAAATATGACAAGGAACCTGATAAATGAACCAGCAACCAAAACAGGAATGATTACAGACGAACAGCCAAGTTAAATATGTAATCACACTTTCAAAAAAAAAAAAAAAAAAAGGAGAATAGAAACAAAAAAGAAAAAAATCAAGATTAAAACTTGACCCATCAGGACCCCTAAAAAAGACTAAACAAGCAACCACGTTCTAGTTTTTTCCTCACAAATTTGAAAAGAAGATATTGTCTGTAAATATTTTTTTATCTCTATCTTTTGGATATAACTTCATCTTCCACATCAGTCGCTCGCTTGAATGTTTACAATCAGGGATGCACAACCTCCTGTGTGCCACACTGTTAAATCAACCTCCACATAAAGCAAATGTTACATCCTCTTTTGTGTCACAGGAGAATCTCAGAAAAAAAAAAACTACAAATCACAAACACACACAAATGGTGCTTCCAGTATTTTCCAGAGAGAAACTGAGAGCTGTTTCATACTTGGCCCAATTTACCATTATTTTGATCAAATTCAAGACATTTAGTGAGTCACCCTGTGAGACTTACTCAGCGGAGGGCTTGGAAATAAAATCTATTCTTAGGGAATCCTTAGAAATTACATTTTTAAAGCAGCAGATTTCAGGCTTGTATGAGGGGAAAAAAAGTTGAAGGTGATGGCGTGTTTGTGCGAAGAGTGGTAGAAAGCGGGACAAGG
This sequence comes from Zenarchopterus dispar, assembly GCA_028564865.1. NCBI lineage: Eukaryota > Metazoa > Chordata > Actinopteri > Beloniformes > Zenarchopteridae > Zenarchopterus > Zenarchopterus dispar. The sequence continues at coordinate 14,016,709 of JAOWBL010000005.1, read as the reverse complement.
AGCAGGATCAAAGGACTGTAGTTTCAGGGTATCGCTGGCTGATAAAACCAGACAGATTCTGAGATATTGTTTTTCATCATACACTTGCGCGTGTGTGTCATCCGCCAAGATGCTGCCAGTGTCATCAAGGAGCTGCTAGACTCAGTTAATGCCGTCTTCGGGAAAAAGCTGCATCAGGGCAGACGGGTAAGAAGATACATTAGGAAGAAAAAAAATGCATTCACACAAACAGGCACTGTGAAGTAAGTGGAGCTGAAAGGCTGTCTTTATTTATTGGCCAGGCACTGGAGCAGCAGAAGAAACAGTTTGTGAAATACCCAAAGAAGTTCAGCAACACTCTGAAGACCTGCTTCAAAGACAGAAAGCATGAAGTTGTTTCCAGTTTATTCCATGTTTTATTGAATTTTTTCCCCCTGCAGTAACTTATTCAACCTCTGCTTCAATGCAGCCACATGCCACCAACACAGTAAGCACACACCCACCCACACACACACACACACACACCGTCAGCACCATATAAATGGTGGTTGTTTGATCATGGGCCCGCTTCTATCAAATCCACCGTTGCTGAATAATTCCCTTGACCCATTTCCTGTGGATTCATGCTGGCTTGTATTCTCTGAAGCCTGACATTGTCCATTCCAGCCAGATCAAAGAGTTTCCTGGATCAATCCTAATATTGTTGCCATGGATTCTTTGCTGTGCGGTTGGCACATATGTCCTTTTGTCTCTGCCACGGTTGTTTCCAGAGTGATGAACCTGCTCCACCGCCAGACCAACATGATACTGCGGGCCCCTCGAGACTGTGGTTTAGGAAGTAAAACTCGTGTATTTTCATTTGAAATTACATTATTTTGCCATGTGATGTACTGGAGATCTGTCCAGCGTGCACTGCAGCTCTTACCCGACGACAGCTGGGATACCTTTTGTTTTCCTTGTGACCCTGAAGAAGATGAAGTGAGTACACTTTAGAAGATGGATAGATGGATGGATTTTTATCATTTTGGGATGGCTAATCTATAATTCTGTAGATTTCAGAAATGATCAAATGAGAGGAGTTTCAAATCATGTTAGATGACAGTCATTCCAAAGTGTTTCAAACTTTTACCATATTCAAACACTTTAGATATATTTTTGCTTATATGTTTCATTCTTCAGTCATGTGTGCTTAGGTCTTAAAAACTGTAAAACATTATTTTCTGTGGTGTTAACTTTAAAAGGGTGTAAAAGCCTCAGAGAGTTTAAAATGTGACCACAAGGAGTGCCACTAATGACTACACTGTTGACTAATCTGATAAAAATGTTTAAATGAATTGTTAGTTTATGAAACACTAGTGAAGGGCATGATTCATATCTTCTTTATTCTTTTCTTACCAACTGTGCAAAAATTACTCTAAGGTTATAGTAAACTGTATATAGTGTACATTACATTAGCATGAAGGGTAGATTTATTGGGCCTCATCTGTTGGTGTTTGTCTCCATTACTAGGACCACAAAAAAAATTTTCAGTAACTTCTAAGGGGCTGAAACAAATCTCTGGTCTGTGATGGTCTGTGAGGGCTTCAGGTTCCTGCTCCAGGCTTTGACTCAGAACAACTGGGTGAAACAAGTACAGAGAAAACAAAGACAAATCTCTGCTTTTTGGTAAGTGACATCATAAATCAACCATAAAGGCCAGTTCTAACATGCTGAATGTGGACACTATAACCATCTATATTAGGGAAGTCTCACATACTTTGGTCAAGATGTTGATTCCCCCTGCATGAATGTGAACTGGGACAAAGAACAGAGTCATATTAAACTATAGCTAAAGCTATAGTTTGTCTAAAATGTGCACATACACATGCTGTCTGACCAAGTGAGTCAAAATGACCAAATGTTAGAGATTGAGACATCCAGTCTATGTTAAATAAATGGTCTGTCTTAAAGTTGTTGTTTTTTCTTTCTTTTTTAGTTTCTAAATGTTAGGAAAATCAAGTTTAATAAAACAAGTCCCCTGTATTGATGCATTTATTTCTTTTTTTTGATAACTACCATAATAATTCTTCACCATCACTCACCAAGCCTCTGATCTGGACAAAATCTTCACATATTTATGTTGCAGTTGCTTGATTATGAAACGATTTATTTTTCTCTGAGCTGGCTCATTGATTATGTAACATGTCAGTCATATCTGACCCTATCAACACATATTATTGTCCACTTGGAGGAGATATGTTCAAAAAGAAATCAAGAAATTCATGATGAGAGGTCAGATGGAGATCAGATTTGGAAATCAGAAAAGCAGGATTTTTTTTTTTTTTTAAACCCTGCACTTTTCCAGGCTCTACTGCATCACTTCAATGCACCATAAGCAAAAAACATTCAGGGGAGCTGTAAATCAGTGGCTGTGGTGCATTTCTCTTGACTTCAGTTATGAACTATACGTTATGTCATGCCCTCTGCTTCCATAGAACTTGAACGGTACTTAAATATTTATGACAAAATTGAAGGCAGAGGCCATGAACTCTCTTCCTCTTGTGACTACTGACAGTAGTTTGAGTGACTTCCTGTAGTTTATTTCTACAAACATAACTACGAGGCAGTGACTGTAAGCTCTGCCTCTTCATGCAGTCCTTTTGATACACTTACAAAGTTAAAACGTCTTCAGTTTGTCTGTTGGGCCTCCAATCATTGTCACTTAAAGGGGAAGGACATTTTTGAGTCCTGTCAGCAGCTTTAAAGAGCAGTTTAATTTAATGTAGGTCATTTTCACTAAGTGCTAACATTAATTGCCATTTTACTGCGAAGGCACATTTAATTCTAACTCAGAGCTGCTTTGATTCATATCATTTTGGCCCTGAATGAAAGTTTACTCTCCTTATCATGTAATAATAGCCCTAGGGTATATTTAACTCGAGAATGTTCCTTTAAGGTGATATCTTATCTTGATGAGAAATAATGCTACATGTGTGTGCTTTATCATCCTACTGACGGAAAATACACTTCAAAATACTAAACTTCAGATTTCTGACAACTTTTCTTTCTGCCATTGGATTTTGAACATCAAGAGCAAAACCTTCACCTATTATTTATGTAATCCTCCAACAGGTTTCACCTTCGTATGAAAGATCTTTCTCTTTTAGAGTCAGATTTGCAGCTGGGTTTCACAAGGTGAAGTGCTGCTGTACAGTTGGACCTGTAAACACACCAAACAGAAGTTTGCTTTGGTCGAAATGCGCATGAAGTCTAAGCTTTTCATTGCCTAAACACAAACAAGGTAATGTTAGTGGATATTATTACTTTCAAACTGAACTTAACACTGTTTATGTTAGGTGGTTTTGATTATAAATCCTTTTTGCTTGTGGTTGCTGTGGTTTTTTCCTCTCATACTCTAATTGAAATCTCCTTTATTTTCCTTCCATGATAGTGTCAAACAATTGTCAATTTAAAAAGAATAACATGTCCTGGAATTACTTGAACTCCTTAAAAAGAGTCATGAAGAGAAAAAAAAGCACTTTTGCAGCAAATGAAAGAGTTCTGGGAAGGATTTTTAAAAGTGGGTCTCCCGTCAGATTTGCATTGTTGAATGAAAGCACTTCATTTCCGCTCAGTTGCCCTTGTATTCTCTTTTCTTCGACTGCACCTCTTCAAACGCTAAGATCCGTACCAATATTTTCCCCATTCCAGCAACTTCATTCTTCTCCCTGTATAATTGTGGATTTTCCATGGTGGATTTGTGCTGGGCTATTTTGGGGTTCTGAACTGGCTCCTGCATGCACCACTGTAATCCAATTGTGATAGTGTTAATTTTTAAAGCTCTATTATTGAAATTGCTGAGACCTAATTTTCTGATCCTGTCACTGTTGATGACTGCCATAATCATCCAATTCAAGTTATTCCAGACCATTAAGTCATACGCCGAGATTGGTCATGGTCACTGAGGCAGGAGGGTGGAAGGAGAGTGTGAGTATCTGCGTTGAATGTATAGTTTTTGTGTGTATTCATACTTGCTTTCATGCTACCAATCTTATTTGTCCAAGTTTTAACAAGTTCCTAAGTTACTTTTCTTTCCTCTTTTGCCGTGTTTATGCTTAGTTGCGAATTACTCGCAGGATACAAAGCATTAACTTTTCTCCAAGTGGAAATAAAACACCATAAGTCTGGTGAATTGTTCTGTTGTTCACCTACCACTTATATATAGGATGTATTGTTATGTTCTCATCTGTCAGTGTACACAGACACACCAGTGAGCACTGCGGGACATGCAGACAATAGCGCCTGGACTCACAAACACAACCGTTTTTGACTACGTGGTTGCCAGGAAACTTGGTCTGAGTCTTCAAGAGTGAGCGATAATAAAAAGTTGGGAGTGTGTCTGTGGCCCATGCCACTGTCTGGGCTACTGGGGACAGTTCGTTTACTCTCTGTGGGGGTCTGTGCTGCAGCCAGGGTTGTTAACACTGATTGCCTCTCTGACTTTGCTGGCATAGACCAACTTCTGTATGGAAACAAAGCTCAGACTGGAACTACTTGAATTTCCTACTGACAAGGACCAACCGGAGATTTAAGCCTTCAGAAATGTCATACGTCTCTGTTTCAGCACCTCCGAGCTTTTGGGGGAACTCTGGGACAATTTAAGCAGATTTAGAGGGTGAAACGGACTATCTTGGTAAGTTTGTTATTAAGTAAGAGTCTACATTCAGATATATTTGAATTATATGATTAAATATCATGACTGAGGTGTGTGTGTGCTCACTCACCAACAGGTCAAGACTCTGTTTTGTGTGTATTTATAGATTTTTGGCAGAGTTGTTCTGGGTAGTTAAACATATTGCATCAGTACATCACAGTTTTAAGAGGACTGACTGACTGAACCTGAAGTGACCATTCAGGAGTAAGAGAAGCAACACTAAGACATGGGTTGTGTTTGCTAAAATATACGTTTTTGGGATAGGTAGTAGGTTCCACGCTGATAGAAGATGTCTAAGGCATGTTTTTAACCTTTATTTATGCAGAAAGCTCTGTGAAAGATCAGCTGGAAATGCTGCAGCTGAACAAAGCTGTGCTTGTGCTAGTTGCGGCAGCTTATTACAAAACAAGTCAAGATGTGGTTGATTAAAAGTTTTCCCACTCATAAACAAAGCATCAACAAACTGCACCCAGGGAGCCACAATTCTTTTCATTTATTGCTGCAGGAACACATCTGTTGCAACCTACTTGTTGTCAGAGATGGGAATGAAATGCGACTGAAGTATCATATCAAGATCACAATGCAGTTAATCGCTCTTATAAAAACAATAACAGTCACATCAAAGCATTGATTTTTGCTTTCACTAGACACCTTTCATCTAAATCTCAGCTCACTTTGTTGGCAATTTCAATGAATTTGTCTCATAAACGCTTGTACTGGGCTAAATGTGAAACTGAGAGCGCTTGCCGTCCTCTCTTGTCCTTTGGAGTGTTTTTCTTCAAAAGAAACTTCATCATCTCACATCACTCTCACAGACTTCAATTGTGCTCTTAATTAGAGCGCGGGCTAATTGAACAGATCCAAGCCTTCCTTCATACTGTTATTATGCTTGTCATCTATCTGACTTGCTTTTATTTGACACAGACAAAACAAGACTCGAGATGCCCTGGCAACACGCTGAGTGCTCAAACCATTTTTGAGACATGATTTGGAGACCTATTCAGCAGCTTTTAAAAGCCATTGAGCTGGGTGAAAATAAAAGACCTTTGCACGCTGTTCAACACAGGCCTGTTTGGATTGAGTGAAAAGAGCCAACAGAAAAAGTCTGCTGCCATGATCCCGCTTTATGACCATTATGTCATGACAACCTGCTGTGAAATAGATTTTAAAGGTTAGGGGATTACTCAAAAGCTGTTTTGTCATGTAACACCTAGAAATGCAGGGGGATTATTATTTGACTGAGTTTTCTGCACAGGCAGTGCACACACTTTACATCTCTGACCTTGTCTGGTGTCTTGGTGATTGATTGACAGGCCTGAGCCGTAACCATGGGAACGAGGATGGAGGTGGCACAGCTTGAAAGCAGGATGAACACTGAGGACTATAAGAAATTACAGAGCCTTTTCCTTGTGAGTTTGAATTTTAATCAGTTTATTAAAAGTGTCATGCTAGGGCATGTTTCTTAAAGAAAGCTATTAAATAGGAAGGATGTGATTTTAATTTCTCAGTTTGACATTAGCAAGCAGAAACACTACTCAGGTTTCATGAGAAAAGCTGTAGAAACAAAGGAACAATCTGCATTACATTGTGTTGGATCCTATTAAAGGTGGAGTAGGTGATACTCAGAAAATGTGCAATATCAAGATAAATATACAATTCCTATTCTCTAGAAAAAAAAGTTTCTTTTAATATGAGGGTATGTTAAGATGGTTACTGTGATACTGAGGAGCAGCCCCATACAATGCAAAGATCAATCAGGTCATTTTTAAATGTACAATATCCACACGCAGCACACCAAACAAATCGGAAAAAGCTTGGTTTTAAGCTTATAAAGAGCAGTTGCACCTAAACAAAACACAATTTAAAACACTGAATGGTTAAGTAAACACACTGTGAAAAGAAAACAGGAAAATGGAACCAGCATCCAGCGTGGCAAAAGCTCGTACCTAAGACATTCATCAACAAAAGATTAAGTACTCTGTGACAAAATCTCAACGAAGCTGCATTCAAAGAACAGGAAAAGAAAAAACAAAAAAGCAACTTCACTTTCTACAGCCCAACTGTAAATTTGGTCTTACCTTTGGTGTTTTACCAAAACTCTTATCTCAGTGTAAAACCCTCAAATCCCTTCTTCAACTATCCAAGGTAGTTGATTACACCTTTCCAGAAGGTTTATGGTGATATAGCCTTCACGTTTCTGCTCTTTATCTGTGTGGGTAGTTCACTATTGATTTGATGATCTTAGAAGATAAAACATGAAGGTCTACAAAGTGGCAACCAGCTAACTACTGTGGACTACAGGTATGATACAGTCAGAGTAAAGCATAGACAGACAGACTAAGCACAAGACAGGGAGGAATGGTGTTTCCCTCATGTCTTGTCCAGGCATCAAACTACCTGAATCACATATAAAATGTGAAAAGATAAGATGACAATTACTCATCCAACAGAAAAACAGTCACCATGGCATCACTCTTCAGTCCCTTTTGTTCTTTCATTTGTCACTCTTGAGGGAGCACCACTCCTATGTTGAGTTTTATTTTCTTTGTTTATTTTCCTCATTTATTTGCTGCATTCAGTGTTTTTTAATGCTGTATATTTTCATTTTTTATTCTTTATTTTTTATGCTGCAACTGTCACCTAAATGACTATTTTGGTGGCTTCTTGGACGTTGAGCTCATTCCACTGACAGCAGCAGTTCTGCATCTACCTGCTTGTTTTTGTTTTTAATAAAACAGCTAGGATGAGAATCAGCACATCCATATCCATGGACGAGGGTGGAGTGCCCTCTCTGGGTTAGGGATCAGATCCTGCTCCAAGTGAAGGAGTTCAAGTATCTTAGCATCTTGTTCACAAATGAGGGAAGAATGGAGTGAGAGATTTGACAGGCGGGTGGGTGAGGAATCTCTATTGATGTGGACTCTGCATCGCTCTTGATTTACCAGGTGGTCTGTGTTTCTATCCTCACCTATGGCCACATGCTGTGGGTAGCGACTGAAAGAATGATATTGCTAATACAAACAGTGGATAATGAGTTTCTCTGCAGGATGTCCAGAGTGTCCTTTATAAACAAGGTGAGAAGCTTGGTTATCTGGGAGGAGCTCAGAGTAGAGCTGCTGCTCTTCCACAGAGGAGCTAGGTGGGTTGGACATCTGGTTAGGATGCCTCCTGGATGCCTCCCTGGTGAGGTTTTCCAGGCAGATCCCCTTGGGAGTAGACTCTGGGCATGCTGGAGAGACTCAGCTGGCCTGAGAACACTTTGGGATGGCCCCAGATGAGCTGGATGAAGTGGGTGGGGAGAGGGAAGTCTGGGCTACCCTGCTTAGGCTACTGCCCCTGCAGCCTGAGCCTGGATAAGCCATAGAAGATGGACTGATGAATGTTTTTTTTTTTTTTTTACACCCCCTAGCTTCCAATGGATGATAGATGTTTTAGTTTTAATCCCAGAACACTTATTTAGCTGTCTATGATCAGAATTTAAAGACTATTCTAACCAATGAACTTTAAAAAAAAGAAAAGAGAGGAAATAGTTCTTGAAATGATTCCCCACTTCACCTCTTGTTTGTTTTGTGTGCAGGACTCCTCTGGGGCATCTCGCTCCTTGTCCAGAACTGAATTCATGGATCTTGCTTGGGCATCAGTTGGCCATGGGTCGAAGGAGGAGTACGGCCTCCTCTTTGATAGTGTGTTTGCCATTCAGGATCGCTGTGGGCTCCTTCTGGACAACTCACGGGAAGAAGGTCGCATTGACTGGGGAGAGCTTTGTTCCTTTCTGTATGCAGAGGTTTCTCAGAAACTTAAGAACGATGGAAACATTAGCGTTCCTCGCTGGAAGCCCCCGCGAACCCTGACCAGTCCGCATCAAGACCCTGTTCAAAAGGTAAAAGGTTCCATCATTCCCAGAAACTTAGTGGTCTGAACATGTTGCTCATTTGCAGCATGTTATCTAGAAACATTTTCACATTGACTGAGTAAAAATCCGAAACTCTGCTGACTGAAGGGAAATCCACATTATTATTAAACATTGTGCTACAAAACGTTCAAAAGTATTAGGGTCTTGCTCATCAAAATGGCACACCTCTTTAGAGATAAATGGCTCTGGACTGCTTTAATATCTATCAATTAATATGCAAATGACGGAGCTGGTACAAAGTGCCTACTGCTTTGGATAAAGTAAAGGCTCACCACCTTAATCTTTCAATCCTGAGAGTGTCACAATGTCAGAATGTTGTGTCAGTTGTTTTCCACGTGGCTAGAAGATTTCAACCTTCAAAATGAGCAGACTGCATGTTGGACTAAATTTCTTCCTATGGCTTTGTTTGTAAAAATATAGGCATTGAAAGTAGAAAAAAATACTCTCAAGCTTCTGTTTTTATTTAGATGGCCAAAGTTACATTTTGTTTTTTGTTGTTTATTTAGTGTCCAAAAAAGGTGTCAGTATTAAAGTATCAGTTTATGTTGGATTTTGGAGATTTTAAAAGAAAAATTTTGTTGAATTTAATTGAATCATAATAATAATATCATTGTTATGATTCTGCACAATAATAATAGTTCATGAACATGGTGCATGATGGTGCAAAGCCAGATTTTGTTCTTCAGGAATTGGTAAAAACTAAATAAAGCTATTGGAGGAGAAATGTTTAAATTTGTTAAAACAGGAGGTTACTTTAATGTTTCTCCATGTCTCCGTTATGACCACCTCTACTGGCCCTTTGCCTGATACCGAAGTAGCTCTGACCAGTTGAAGCTGAGATTCATCCACAGATCTGCTGAAAGTGTCACATGCTGTCCAATACAATCTCACTGCTTACAGATTTTAAGTCTTCTAAGTCCAGCTTCAATGGGACTTCTGTGGATAGTTCAAACTAAATGTCTGAGTCATTTGCATCACTTTCAGAAGAGGACTAACAAGTTATGAAGATTAGAAAAAAACAAACAAACAAAAAAACAGAGGGTGACAGACTCTTATTTGGTACATCAGTGAAATAAAAAACATAGAAACATACTGTATCAGTGACTTACCTGTCTTATTTTAACAGGTGATGAAAACAAATCAAAGATACCACCCCAATCCAAACTATCATGCAAAACCTTCAGTCAACTGTTTGTAAAAAGACAGTGTGGTGTAATTACACTAAATTCAGACCTCCAAACAGGGCATAATAATAATAAAACTCAGTTTCATTAGATATTCATTTAGTTCTTGCCTTTCATTTAGCAGATTTGAGTTTTCCTCTTGCAGTTCAGCCAGTAAAATCCTGCAATACATTGATTCTCCATCATTTTATTGGCTGCAGCACAAAATATGGTCTGCTCAATTTTATTGACTTGCAGCCAATAAGAGAAAGATTTAGGGACAAATTTTACATTTAATGGACTTATTTCATTCTACTTTTATTGATATAGAGTAGCAAGGAAGAACAGTAAAAGATGTAATAAATATTTAAAGGGGACATGTTAAAAGAAAATAGCTTTCTCTATGGCTAAGAGCAGATTTTTGGCTATCCGAAGTGAATACTAACTCAAAAACCTCCTTCTACTTTGTCTGGGCCCCCACAGAGTTGAAATATCTCATTGATTAAGTTGTGAAGGGTTGCAGGGCTGTAACTGGGTCTGTGGTGTTTGACAAAATAGACCCAGCTACAGTTATCCGGTTTCCTCATCCTTACCTCCATTTAAATAAAACCATGTGTCATGCTGCATCCTTGTACCTCAGAGCCCTGTAAGAGGCATAGTTGACCACTTTTGACCGCTATTGACGTGTGATATAAATCAAAGTTTTCATAAGAGATGACTTAGACAAAAGTCCATGTCCATGAAACTGAATCTGATATTTGGACATCAAAAAAGGATGTTAAGTGTTAAGTACAGCATCAGTAACAGCAACATAAGTCACAATTACAATTAAAAAGTATATTTTTTTCCAGGTACATTTGCATGATGTCACAATTTTATTGCTCTTTAATGAGGGTATGTCTGCTGAAGTCTGGGAAGATGATGTGCCTTGAGGCACATCATCATCATCATGAAACCCCTTGAGGCGACTTTTTGTTGTGAATTGGCGCTATATAAATAAAATTGAATTGAATTGAATTGAATGATGTACAGTAGAGGAAACACCTAAAATATGTTCCTATGAGCAGATGTGTAAAAAAGCAGGAGAAGCTGCATCCCTGCAGGAGAAGATGTGGTATTTTGACCGAAGCGTGTCAAAGATATTTGATTAAGACCTCTAGAAATTTTCTAAACTTCTCAAAAAGGGTACATTATGTCTCATTTAAAATTCTTTTAAACTAATTAGCAACACTGCCATATAAAAAGATATGTTGCCACACTGAAGCTGTTGTAAAGGCTTTTGTTATGGCAATAGGAGGTAGTAAGAGTGTTTTCTGTTCGCTTGATTAAATAAATAAAACCCCACTATTTTGTGTCGCCATGCGATCTTCCCAGGTGTTGCACCTACAGAGTTCAGGCCAGTATCTGACTATGAGTAAAGGAGGAACAGTGGTCCTGCGAGACGATGAGGACATGTCCATACTGCACACCCACCGCCTGCAAAACAGCACTGTCACACCTAAAGACCTGTGGGTCACAGACGTGGCGCTTCTGCTGAACGTGCATAAGGTCATATGACCGTTTATTTCAAATATAACACAGCCAACAACTGACTGGTCCCATTATTCATTATTTGTTATTTCTGCAGCACTTGGTTTTACATTCTCAGTTGGTAATTAGTTCCTGTTATTCATATTCAGAGATATGAATTTATGAATCAGATATTCATAAACTCTAATTTATCAGGGCAGATATTGTAATTCACAGATGAGGACAAGCATCTGTCTCAGATGCTTAATTATTGATCAACGGGTCCGCTGAACAGCATTACAGGCATAAAGCTGTTGCATGAAACTGAGAAAGTAAATATTCATTCGTTTGTGGATACTACCATTATTTTTTAATTGTTATTTTTAATTGGAAATTCTTCAATCAGAAGATTGATATGACATGTTTTATTTAAATGTGCTGAAGAAGATGAAGAAGATATTTTTAAGTTACACGCTGGCCATTAACCTGAGAGTTGGTTAAATGCTATCACATCACATTACTCTGTTCTTGATGAATCTGTTTCTTATTCTCAGATAGCCGTCTCTTTCACATGTAAAGAGGTGTGTTTTTATGAAATACTGGCTGGACAGGACTTCAGCTACAAGTACAAGCTTCAGGTAAAAGCTTTTGTAGCTTTTATTGCTCCACTGCTTGATTTACTGTTTCTGTTGCTATCGTAGTCTCTGCTGTTGCAGTCTGGATTTATATTTTACAGAGTAAAGTCATAATAACTTATGAAATTGTTTAGGGTTTGAGGTTTGCTCCGTGGTGTCTGGACTACTGGGTGGATCCCTGTAACCCTGACCAGGCTGTCCTTACCATGGGAGACACTGGAGGACAGGTGATATGGACGTAAAGAACAAGGACGTTGCCAATAGCTACCATTTTCCTATAAATTTGCTTGTGTTTATTGGTCCATTGCTAATATGAACTCTGTCTGTGTGTGTATGTGTGTGTGTTTTTCCCAGGTCAGTGCTTTATACTTTACCTCAGCTCAGATCTCCCTGTTTGAGAGACTCCGTGTGAGGATGGGCTCTGACTCAGCAGGCATCATCCTCTGGGATGACCTGGTTAAACACAAACACAGCTCCTGCTACACTGACACGTATGACGCACATGCGCCTACATGGGTCAGAAAAGGTAGAAGACACTCACATACACACACACTCACACTCACACACACACTCACACTCACATACACACACTCTCACACACACACACACT
>JAOWBL010000005.1:13976530-13994396 GCA_028564865.1 Zenarchopterus dispar | reverse complement strand
CTCTCGGCTGGCCTGGGAACGCCTTGGGATCCCCCCAGATGAGCTGGACGAAGTGGCTGGGGAGAAGGAAGTCTGGGTTTCCCTCCTTAGGCTACTGCCCCCGCAACCCGACCACAGATAAAGCGGGAGAAGATGGATGGATGGATGGATGGATGGATGGATATTTTAAACACTTTAAATGAACAAAATTATAATTTTCTGTGTATTATTTCATATATCAGGCATCAAGGGGTTAAGGAGTCCCAGACATTACCTATAATTAGCTGTAAGACACAGCAGCTGCATATTTGAGAGGGAGTCTGTGTCTACATATACAGTATTGAATAATTGAAATAAAAAATAAGGTAGCATTTGTTTTAGAACGGGTCTGTTTTCCTAAGTTATTTTGGTAACTGATTTGAATTTTAAGAAACAAGGGCAATATAACAACATTTGTTAAAGTTTTAAGAATGGGTTGAGATTTTTCTTTGAATTTTAAGGTTGTTTAGGATTATGACTTCAGTTTGCTTTTTTTCAAAAATGTCAGTGGAGACTTCTTTACTTTTTTCTTGTCCTTTAGATTTGATCTCAGCATGTCTTTCAGCTCTCACATCAACTGCACTCTCTTAATTTCATTAGAAACTGTAGAAACAGCTACCTTAAGCACCTTTGCTATCTTAATGTAGTCTTCACTGTTACATTTTTGCTTTAAGCAGACTTTTGGAATTCTGTCAATGTAAAGAGCCCCAAGATGACTTTCTGTGGGAACATGAGCTCTATGAATTGTTTTTAATTGAGTTTTATAAAATATCCTGCTTTGAGGCATCATTTATGTTAATTTTTCAGAGTGCTTTGGTGTTTAACTGTGCCCATGTCTAGTGATCATTGGAACAACATTTGATGACTTGTAGTTATTATCAAGCTTTAAAATTTACTTTACCTGGTGTTTCTTGTTCATGAATGTGAGCAGACTACAGCCCAAACAACCTAACTCAGGTTCTTGACTTTGGTATACGTTATTTCAGCGAGAGCTCAGTCATGTTAAAGGGACCATTAAATAAATAAATTAAAAATGGACCAATCTTGATTGAGTAATTGTGAAGAATACAGTACCTTTTAGAAATAAATTCATCTTCTATTTACTTACTTTCGACTGACTCCTCGAAGAATCTGGTAAACCATCAGGTGGTTCAGGCGGGCAAAGTAGTTCTTCCCCAACACTCTGTGTAATGGGGGTTAGGTTGCTGTTGACCTCAGCTGGGGATGTCATTGGTCGGTGGATGGAATACTTTGAGAATCTCCTCAATCCTACCAATACGTCCTCCCCAGAGGAGCCTGAGAAGGACTCATCCATCACTGGGGCTGAGGTTGCCAAGGTGGTTAAAAAGCTCCAAGGTGGCAGGGCTCTGAGGGTTTATTAGATCTGCCCTGAGTTCATTAAGACTTTGGATGTTGAAGGGCACTGCATGTACATGGGGGGGCAATCCCTCTGGAACAGAAGACTGGGGTGGTGGTCCCCCTTTTCAAGAAGACCAGATGGTGTGTTCCAATTACAAGGGAATCACACTCCTCAGCTACTCTGGTAAGGTCTATGCAGGGGTGCTGGAGAGAGGAGTACAATTGATTGTCAAACCTCAGATTCAGGAGGAACATTGTGGTTTCCATCCTGGCCGTGGAACACTGGACAAGCTCTACATCTTTACTAGGGTTCTGGAGGCGACCCGTGAGTTTGCCCAACCAGTTTACAGGTGTTTTGTGAACCTGGAGAAGGCATTTGACCATGTCCCTTGGCATTTTGTGAAGAGTGCTCCATGAGTACAGAGTACTGGGTCTGTTGCCTACGGGCTATCCAGTCCCTGTGTAAATGGAACAAAAGTCTGGTTCACATTGCTGATAATAAGTTGGATTTGTTCCATGTGAAGGTTGGAATCCATCAGGGCTGCCCTTTGTCACTGATTCTGTTCATAACCTATATGGACAGAATTCCTAGGTGCAATATGGGGATGGAAAGAGTATGGTTTGATAACCAAAGGATTCAGTCTCTGCTTTTTGCAGATGATGTGGTCCTTTTGGCTTCATAAAACCATTATCTTCAGTTTTTCTTGGAGCAGTTTGCAACCCAGTGTGAAATAGTGGGGATGAAAATCAGTACCTCCAAATCTGTGACAATGGCTGTCAGTTAGAAAAGGGTTGAATGCTCTCTACGGGTAGGGGAATGAGGTGGTTAAGGCATCTGGTTCATAGATGCCCCCTTGAGAGGTGTTTCAGGCATGTCCAACTGAGAGGAGGCCCTGTGAAAGACCCACACAGGATGGAGAGATTATATCTCTCTGCTGGCCCGGGAATACCTCAGTTTCCCCCCAAAAGAGCTGGAAGAGATGCCTGGGAAGAAGGAAGCCTGGGCCTCCTTGCTTAGGCTGTAGCCCCCGCAACCTGACCTTGGATTATTAGCAGATAAGGAATGGATGGATGGATGGATACTTACTTAACTATTAATAGTCAGAAATTTTAACCTGACAAGTGTCCCTTCATAGCCAGAAGGCTTCTCATTGGTGTGCTCTTTCCAGGTTTGTGTCAATTTTTCCATAACAACTGCATCCAAACTAATAAGAAAATTCCTTTTATTTCCCTTATGCCTGCATTCTCTTTAGGATTTTTACTTAAATTTTACATATTCTTTGTAAAAGAAATAAAACCTCTATACCAGGCCCTTTTCAAAGGCACTGAGAAGGAACAAATTAGAGATCAACCACACAGCAACACCTTGGCATGGCATTAAATAACTAGATCGTTTAAAATGCAGATTTCTTGATTGTTTTCTTCCAGAAAATGAGGTGAGGTTGATGAGTGCCTCTGGATCATGATGTACATTTTTCTATTCTGTTTGTGCCTGTGTTCATATTGACTTCCAGTTACAACATGTCCATGCTTGACCTTGTCAATACATCCTAAACACACATGGTTTTTCCTATTTCTATTCTACATCCCCCCAAGGAGACTACATTTACACAATATGAATGAGGAGCTTCTTTTCTTTATGCAGTTGTCAGGTCAGGTGTATATTTCCTGTGATTGCAGCCATCTCATCACATCTTACATTATTTGTTCAGACTTTCTGCTTTGTTACAGGACATAGAAACAATGTCCTGCTTGTCCTTGTGAAATATAAAAAAATCCTCCTAGCTACTCATTTGCTACTGGCTGCTTAATGTGTCTAGCTTATTATTCTCTGGCTGTGAATTACTGGCCAAGTCTAACACAGATGTGGGATAACTTTGCTGGCAAATAGTGAAAGATAATAATGGAAAATCTTGTTTTCATACATATGAACACCACTTTCATGAGCTGTGGTTGTCTCAGAGGAGAGATAGAGAGAGATTGACAGTAGGATTTCACATTTGGTTCGATACAAATCCCCATTTCATGGATGGCATTGTTATTTCTTCAAAACCATGTCCCCGCAGAGTTTGCACATGTTGCAGCATAGCCAGCTTTAACTTACCTTCAACTCAGTATAACTTTCAAGGTTATAGCCTCATCTTGGCTTAAATGACCTAATATCTAGAGATTTAAGTGCTGTATGCCCTGGACAGAAAGTTCATGCAGAGGCAGTTATAATGGAGGGGAGAGTGAGAAGGGGGTGAAGTGAGAAAATATAAAGAACAGAGAGGCTGTGGTGGTAGATGATAGAAATTAAGGAAAGGTCAGTAGAAGATAGGAAAGAAATGGTACGACACTGTGACAAAGAAAGCGAGCTTGATAAGGAAATGTATTTAATTCCATTCTCACTTCCTGTCTTGATAGATCTTTATGTCCTTCCCTCCCTCCATCTGTATCTGTTCACTTCATCACATTCACCTTGTACTCATATCTTATCACTCCTCCCGCAACCTTTTGTCTCCAAACTACATCCCTTTAGTCCATCTTGACTGTTGTCTCTGCTTGCCAAAACTCCTCCTTTCCCTCCCACGTGTTGCCTTTTCTTTTATCTCCATTCCTCTTCACCCCCCTTCTTTTAATCCTTCTATTACTCACCTTCCCCTCCAGTCTGGTGGCAGCCTGGGGGTGCTGTGGTTTAGTCACCGGAACCTGCTGTCAAATCGATACATTTTGTAATTGATTCTGTTGGGTCTTAGAGTGTTTAACGAAAGCCCCCGTTTTCACCCCTCCTCCCTCTCAGCTGTGGGTTTTTTGCACAGTCCAGTTTAATGTTTAATGGAGGCATCCATGTGCAGTGAAGCGCTGGAGGTGGCAGGTGAGGGAAGGGAGCGGGGATCTGGGGAAAGGATGGGGGGGGTTAAGGGTGTTGAGGGTTAATCAGAGCAGTTCTCAAGGTGAAGGATTGGTTCAGCTGGTTAATTGGGACACGTAAAGGCTACAGAAGATGTAAAATGTGTGTGTGGCTTTGAGAAGTACTCTGTGCTGTCAGTGGAAAGTAAGTGTATGAATATGTGTGTGTATAACATGTTCCCTCTTGTGTGCCACTAGTTCTCCATTACAGCTGGTGTGAAAAGGAAAGTTGTAAATAAGAGAGGAGTTCAGATTGATACTCTCCCAGAATTAGTATTTCAAAAATAAATCCTTAAATGAAGATTTCAAGCAAATCTTTTACGAATACAAAATTCAGCTGCAAGCACTTTAGCGTGTAAATCCCCCTTAACCACTACATGGTTAAGCGTTGCTGTGGTTAACATTACTCATTTATCAGACCACTTTAATTATTAGGTATATTTTGAAATAAGATTGTGAAATACCAAATGTTTGTAATTTATGAAATATTGTTCAATTTGTTTAATATTTTATGGAAGCAGACATTCAAAAATCATGATTTATAACCCGACATGTTAAGCTTTACCTACATAACTCATTGTTTAGAGTACAGGATGATGTAAAGACCTCATTATTTGCATAACTGTTTTCAGGAATTAAGGATGTAATTGAAATTATAGTGGTGAAATGTAGTTGATGTTTGCAGCGCTAGTCTCACAGAGTTCAATGCAATATATAAAGTATTATAATAATTAGCGTGATTGTGTGACTTTGAGGAGAGTTACACACAGAGGTAGACTTTTTTGTGTGTGAGCTTGAAAGTAAGTATATTTGTGTGTGATTAGCATAGATTGTATAAAACAGTGGACGGATGAGGTTATATGACCCACTGGTTTCTGAAGAGCAAGTGTGAAGCTTGTTTTTCTTTGTACAGGGTTCAGCCATGTTGCTTGAGAAACCGACAGGAACATGCTCACAGCATGTCAACCAAAGTTAGCTTTGCTCAAAGCTTCTTCAGCTGAATCCCATCAAAATATCTGCAGAGCTACCATTAGATATTTATAGCAGAATATACTATTTAACATTTTGACTCGATGGCGAAATCAAAATGACTGTTGCGTTTAGACAATGCTGGGTTAACACAAATGGCAAGTTGCTTTGCTAAGCGCATCAGCTTGACAATAACCTTGTGAGGTCTGGAAAAAAATTCACACCCCTCAGAGTTGTCATGTCAGTTGTGTGAAATCAAATGATTGAGACCAAAATGGTTTTTTGAACTGTGCTGTAAACTTGTTTATTTCTGCTCTAAAGTTGGACATTTTAACATGGTAGTCAATACAGATCGACTCACTTTTGGGGCCAGCTCTAGCGGTCAGCCGAGGAACTGCAACAATTCTTAGTTCAGCATGATCCTAAATCCAATAGTTAAATAGCTGGTGCTTGGTGATTATCAGCTCGAAGACTTTGATATATAACAGCCTTTTCACTTTGCAGCCATCTATGTCTGAAGGTATCTCATTCAGTGAGCCAGTCAGATTTGCAGTTGAATTATCCAGTTTCCCCATCTTTATCTCTACCAAATTTTGCATTTTGCTGTGTTTGTGGTACCTCAGAAGATGGTTTCACAAAGCTGGAACATCCATCCATCTATTTTCTATACCTGCTGAATTCATTACTGGGTCACAGGGCTCTACTGGAGCCAATCCCAGCCCATTGCAGGCGAGAGTCAGGGGTACACCCTGGACAGGTCGCCAGTCCATCCCAGAAGCTGGAATATAGATTTTAAAAAAGGCATATGTCCAAGGAAGTTGGGAGGATTGGATTTGAGACACCAACTCTTCCCTCTGACTTAGGTTACTATAAATCAAGGTGAAAAGACGTGGTTGAAAAGGGGCCTCTAGTGCTGTAATCTTGGTGGAAATTCACCCAAAAAAACATCATAGACATTAATCATGACCTTAGAAAATTGCGTCAAATTTTTAAAAAGAGTGTTTGTCTCCTTTAAAATTTAGAGAAAAATACTGAGCTGGGAAGTTAAACCTCTGTTTGTACAGCTTGCGGTCAGTTTTTCTGAGCAACATGGAACAGACATAAATAAGACAAAGACATTTAAATTCTGGTGGGGGATTTGTTTGTCTTATGAATTGTTTTGTTTTTTGTTTGTTGTACATTTTTGGCCACATTACTGTCAATGAATAATGATTCAATGCTTCTATGCATTTCCCTTTTATGCTCCTTACATGTGAAATGCTAAAGAAAGCAATTTATGTTTTTTTAAAAAAATATGTTTACAGTCTTTGTACAGCAATATATTTTGGGTAGCCTGTTGATTGAAGCTTTGAAATATAACTTTTCTTATTGGCTTCCTCCTGAGGTGGAAACCCAGCAGAGCACTTGCTCACACTGAGATAACAGGAATTACATCAAACAACAATGATGCTGTGAGGTTGATGAAAAAAAGGACTACATAACCAGAGAAGAAACAAAGCAGTAAATGCAATGCAAACTTAGAAGCAAACAGAGATCAGAGGCTAAAAGGCGAGCATATTTTCCAGTTGAAAGAGTTTAAAAGGTTGGAGAGCAGAAAAGAGTGGAGGGAGAGGCAGTTAGTGTTTATATCCCACTTACCTCGTTTTTTCTTGTCTGTCTATATACTGAGGATGGATAACCTTATGGACAGTGAATCATTAATATCAGCTGCCTGTAAGACACTAATGAATAACCTGGGAATATATTGCATCTCTCCTCATTCTCTTCATGCTGTCTCTCCTTTCTGAACCAGGTCCGTTACCTATGGTTTTAATGAGAACACCTGTTTGAGGCCTTCGACAAGGATCCCTTGTTCAGGCCCCATTAGTCTTCAAGTTTGTCTTTGTAGTGTGTGTGTGCACAGCATAACACCTATCTCTAGCTTAATTTAAAAAATGCACTTCAAAAGACAGCATTTTAGAATTTTTAGAATGCGGAAGGTGTCGTTTTAGTTTGCAAGTTAAAAGTGAAGTGGATGGGCATGGATGGGCATGCATTCACATTGTTGGAATAAACAATAGTTCAAGAATTAGATGTGAAATTTTCTTTTGCAGTTGCGGTAAATTTTAAGTGCAAACACAGTTAGGGCAATTATTAACACTGATTGAAAGAGTTGCAAGTGGATGATTTTACTATTCAGTATATAACCATTTAAATCCAACAACTTAATGTGAACATGGCATTCTTTTGTAAATTCAAAAACAAAACAAAACAAAAAAAACAACAACAAAAAGAGAGAGATCTATGGAGGTGTTGTATTTCTAAATGAAATAAACGATACTTTACTTCAAGCCTTCAACTAACCACGTCATAAGGTGTGATTTGCATTGATTGGTTAAATTCTGCCATATTCAAAATTGGCCATCTTAAGTCATTTGCACAGCCAAGAAGAAACAGTGATATGGTTAGTATAATGTTAATACAGATATAGACACGGCATTGACTTTGAAAAATGAAAGTTTTCAGTGGTGCACCAAGGAAAGGACTGTTCCTGCTTTGTTCAAACTGTTTTGTTTTTGTCGTCATAATGTCTTGGAAGAACTGTACATTTGGTTGTGAGGACATCACCAGCATTTCCCAGCTGTGTTTGGATTGCTTTTGCAGCCCTTCCATACAAAGAAAACATGCCAGCATGTGATTGTTGCTGTCTCACTTCCTCCATATGACAACAGTCATATTCTACATCTGAGTTTGTCTCAAACATGTACTACTGGATTTCTGGATTTTTCATTGAAAAGGCAAGTAATCTCAAAGTCTCGGTTTTGTACCTTAGTTTTGAGTTCTGCGTCTCACTGCTGGTTTGCAACAGGAATTGTGGACATTGGGAAGCATACCTGCCCCTCACAGAAAGATTGTAGAAATGTGACTAATCAAGAGACACTTAACACAACAACTTGTCACTGAAGACAATAGTTTACTCATGATAATTTTCTAAAATATGTAGGAGAAATATGAGTTTTATTGAGTTTCAATTTTCTATTGATGATAGTGAATAATTCTGCATGCCATGTGAACAAACACAGAAGCATATTACCAAATGGATTCAAATTTGGCTGTTTTTTTCCATTTCATGTTTTGCTACCTTCTCTTTTATTTATACATTTCTCAGTTTTCCAGTCATCCTTTTCCACTCTTTTCCACTTGTGTTCATTGTTTTACTAACCCTGACTTTCTCTCCCTGATGATTCATGTCTTGCTCACAGAGTTGGTGAATGTTTTCTCCTCAATCACCTTTTTGTTCTACACCAGGTTTTCTTTCACCTTGCTGTTTTGTCTTTTCTTGCTTTCTTTCTGTCTCTGTCTACACAGAATGTGTGCATGAGACAGGCAATGAGGTGATTAATGGCTTGTTTGTTTGTCTGTGTTACCATATCCATTTGCCTCATTCCAATAATTGAACATATATCTGCTAATCGACTGGACTCCTCCCATGTGGTGCTGCTCATGCAGCTGATACAGTTCCTGCTGATGCCTGTTAACCTGATGCTCTACAGTAGTTTGATGAATGTCTTTCAGCTCCCTGTTTCATTGGGATGAGATGATTACTTTTTTGAAGATGAGACATGCCCAGAGTATTAACAGAGCTCTGTGTAAGTGTGGATTCTATTTGTGTTTGCTGTAGTTCTCTTGAGTGTTTGTATAATTCTGCTTATTGTCCTAGTTTTTTTTTCACTCCCCCTGAAATAGTTGTGTCTCTTCTGGGTAAAGGAAAATTCACCTAGATTTTGCCACTTTTCCTGAGTAATATGTGTGCCGGGATGAATAGCACAGAGAGATGGTCCGACACAACCACGTGTGGGAGGGGAAGAGTTCTTATTTTTTGCTTAATGTTTGTATACACATGGTCCAAGGTGTTATTTCCTCTTTTTGAACATTGCACATGCTATACAAATTTGGGCAGCATGGACTTTAAGCAAGCTTTGTTAAAGTGCCCCACGATGATATGTACTCCCTCATGATATGTCCACTTCTGCTGATGCAGCAGACAAAGCTAAAATGCTTTGCAACTCCCAGCTTTTAAAATAAGCTCATTACAAACCTTTATATGTTATACATAAATATTTTAAATATTAAGATGAATGCTAGATTTTGTCATTTATTTATTCATTGAGAAAAATGATCCAGTTTTGTTTAAGTGGTAAATGTCTGTGAACTTCTGGTTTTTGTAACTAACAGTTTGTGTAAAAATTATTGGCTAAGGGCAATTTTAACTCCTTTAGAGAAAAGCTTCAACTTTGATAAAAATTCCCCTGACAGCACCATTCCTTTTTCAGAGCTCTGAATTTGGTAAATGGCTGCTCTTTAAAGGAGCAGTGTGTTAAATTGTAGATTAAAATTATCCCCAAATTACCTAGAAACAGTAAAAGAATGAGAAGAAATTAGTGCAGTGATATCTCAAAAATGATTTCTATGTATTTGGCTACAGAAGGTATTTACGGAGTTAGTGTGCTAAATAACTAGCTTCAGTCTATCAGAGTACAGAGCAGAATATTACCTTCAGTACAATACAGTGACACAGAAAAGTCCTATGGTTTGTAGGCATACTTGAACTTGTTGTCAGTCATGTAGGTACTCCCCCCAAGCTAGCATTTTAGTATAGGTAAACAGAAACAGCAAGGATAGCTGAAGCTCTGGGGAAGAGAACTTTGGCACCGCAACCACCCTGTTCAACAGACTAAAAAATGAGCAGATAAAAATGGCTAAAACCACAGAAAATATCAGCAAAAATGGAGAGGGTTTTAAAAAATGATAGTGAAAAAAAATGTAATTGAGAAAAATAATTGCAGTCTTGGTTAGAGTTTCTGATTTCTTGGTTACAGATTCTAGATTTTAGATTGCATTACATTTGGCATTGATGCCATAGAATTAGGAATGGCTGTGTGTTTCCTTGTTCCTTAGGTGAGGTTAACCAACTCATTTTTCGCAGCTGTACTGCCCACATTTGACTGCCGTGTGTTGTAGGAATTTAATTTTTGGCTTTACATTACACATTGCTCCTTTAAAGCTGAAGTAAGAAAGGTTCAGGGTGGGCCAGCTTTGTTATGTTTTTTTTTTTAACTTCCAGGCAGGCCAATTCACTCCTCTTTGCATTTTATCATTTTATTCTTTCACTTTTAACCCAGTTTTGAGATACTGATTTTATTGTTTCAAGTTACAATTTGTTTCCTTTTTCTATCTTATATCCTTCTATTGTTTTGTAGTTAATTTATCTCATTTTTTTTGGTGTCCAGCACTTTGCCATCTGTATTGTTTAAAATGGTTTTAAATAAAATTTATTTGAATTGGGCTGAGTCCTAAAAATCCACTAACTTGCTTGAGAATAAATACAGTGTGAGAGAACCGATAACTTAAAATAAATCAGCAATGGAACAAATGAGTTTTATAAATAATAAACCTTATAAAACCATTTCACATCCAGTCTTCTTTAAGTGGTCGGGTGCAAACATTTACTTGAAGTGTGAGGCTGGAGTGGAGAGGGTTGTCTATAGTGTGGAACTATGATTGACATTTGGCAAACACGCCCCCTAGATATGACTGGAGGAGCTGCTGAGAAAACGCAAACTACATTGCAAGTTGTGGGTGGTCCAAAAGGAGTGGAATTGTTTCTCAAACAACCTTGTTTATTTAACCCAATCAAAAAAATAGCGGTAATTTCAGCGACTAAGACAAAAATACACTTACCTACTGTCACTTTAAGTTTTAACTTTATTGATGAATGTTTCAGTTTCACATTTGAAAAAAAAACTGGTGTGTTTATTTTTTTCGTTTGCTGTTAATTTTCATTCTCAGGTTTAGTTTAGGTTAGGTGTAAATGACATCTTATTATGCAAAGAAGGGGTTTGTCTGGATCTATTCATTGCTAAAATGGTATAAGAATTCAGCCTCATGCACATCCTTATTACATGATGACTGATATTTATGAAAGAGACACATTGTTCATAAATCAGGTGAAATTTACTAATGAACACTATATCAAGTTTTATTAATCTGACCTTTTGGGAGGGTGACAGTGGAGTCCAAAGTAGTTCAAGATGGTTTTTTTTGTTTGTTTTTTTTGAGGTTATCAATCAATCAATCAAGGTTTGTTTATATAGCATTTTTCGTACATTAAAGTCTAGCACAAAGTGCTTTCACAGTAAAAACAAAACGAGTCCCACCCCCACCCTCTGTGCCCCCCAAACCGACCGTGATCTCTATCAATGATAAAATACAATCAAAGGTTAAAATAGATAATCTGTAAAACATTTTTGAGCAGAGATAATGAGGTTATGAGCATCAATATCTTTTTCTTCTCAGACATAATCAGAAATCTCCACTGTTTTTGGCAAATATGTTTTATGAAAGTCAGACTTTGACAGATCCACAATCTTTAAAGAAATCAGCATCCATGAAGACCTGGTTTGTTATCACATTGAGTAAAAACACCTGAATCTCACTTCACCTTCTCATTAACTGGTCGTTCTTGTGATACACACATTTTTGTCCTTTACAAATATGTAAATCTGGATTATTTTGCTCAAATTTTGAAACATAGCAGAGATCCTGATCCTTTATACCTTATATTTCACAGTACCCACCAATTTTCAGTCTAGCTGCTGAGTCTATATGTGGTACAGCAATGTGGAATACTGTGTGTCTGTATGTGTCTGCAAATGTGCATATACAGATATGTTTGGTGCACTTTGTTAGGGCTCAACACACTTAAGGCTAAGCAATCAGCGAGTAAAGTTTCTCACCACCTCACTGGGTGAAAAGCTGGGTGCAAACTAGAAAGAGTGCAACTTATAAGGCCCTGCATGCTCACACTCTTATAGAGGATAGAGCCATTTTTGTATTTTTTTCACAGAACAGAAACATTCTGACAGGATCTTGGATGACTAAGTGACCTTTATTTCATACAGTGTCATTGCTCAGTGCCAATTCAAGGTGCAGTGTGAAGTTAATGTAGCAAGGAAAGAAGAACCTAAATGAAGAATCGGTGTGTGGTAGATCCAGTGTGTGTTAGTCACCTGTATATATTGGATAATGTTGGGATTTTATGTTAGTTAATATTTAATTTTTCCTTTTCAAGAGATTTTCAACGAGCTAACACCTCTGGAGGAATGTTCTTAAAATTCAGTTTTGGAGGGTGAGAAGACATCTAAACAAGTACATAAAAACATTCAAAGTCCACATAGAGAATTCTGACGTGAACAAGTTAAACCCCAGATATTCATGCTGTAAAGCAGTGGTCCTAACACTGACCCACCATACAAACAACTTCAAAATACCAGAGTCAAAACGCAGCCTCAGGCAGAGATGTAGCTGAATGTCAAACAGAACTATGTCTTTCTAGTTGGCAAACTGAACAGCAGTTGAACATAAAAAGACTTTGTGCTTCACTGTTCATGCAGTGTAGCTGCTGAGTCTATACGTGGTACAGCCATGTGGAATACTGTGTTTGTGTGTGCCTGCAAATGTGCATATACAGACATGCTTGGTACACTTTGTTAGGGCTAAACACACTTAAGGCTAAGCAATCAGCGAGTAAAGTTTCTCAGCTGCTGTCATTAAAGCTCCACATAAAAGCTTAAGCTGCTTTTATCCTTCCAAGGAAGAAAGAGAGAATGTCAGCACATAATTAAATTAGATGAATAGAGGGGAATTAGAGACTTCCTCCTCTTTAAACACAAACGACTTAATCAGAACCTTGGGCTAAATGAGAGACAGACAGCTACATGATCATGGGGAGGATAAACACCCTTTTTCTTGCTTCCATCCATTTTGCTGTCTCACTGTACTTCATCTCTTCATTATCTCTGTTACCTGCTGTATATCTCCCATTGTTCACTCATCTACC
The DNA here is from genome assembly GCA_028564865.1 of Zenarchopterus dispar. Classification (NCBI taxonomy): domain Eukaryota; kingdom Metazoa; phylum Chordata; class Actinopteri; order Beloniformes; family Zenarchopteridae; genus Zenarchopterus; species Zenarchopterus dispar. Next base: position 13,981,279 of record JAOWBL010000005.1, on the reverse strand, counting down.
TCTCTGAATCTTGTTCTTTTTTTCCACTCCCTGTCCAGATGTGATCATCATCTCCTTTTCACTCAAAATTATACGGACATCTTTTTTTTTTTTTCATACCCCCCCAACTCAATCCCACTCCATGCGGCAAACTGTTTTTAGGTTTCATCTCTCACTAAAACCTCTTCCTTCTTACTTAACTTGCCCCCTGCCTTGTTGATATCCTGAATTCACTCTGTGTTTTCAAGAGTTATAAGTTGTTTTGAGCCTGATATATAAGCCCCAATCCTTTGAGAATCTAAGTTCCATCATTCCTGACATTGATCTGTTGCATCATGTCCACCCTCAGAGAATGGCAGTTTATTTTTGCATGATTCGTATAAACACTGCTTCAAAAGTGGATATGATGCAATGAAATGCATCAAAGAACTCGTGCCATCTTGTTAGACTGAGTGTTGCCTTTAATGTCAAAAAATTAGGCCCTTCAATGCAGGTTAGAGTAATTTGAATTAAATATTTGGTTTTATTAGGAAAGTAATGTATTGCAGATTTCAGGTATTTGTTGGTACTAAAAACAACAAAACGTATGTAATAGTAAGATTGCAGTGGCTTTATTTAATCAGTCTTTAACATATTTTTGGAACATATTACATTGCGATTTACAGACTGTAAGATTTTAATTTGACATGACTCATGTCTGCATGGTAAATTTTAATCTATGACTAACATCTGAAATATAAATTAACTAAAAGAGTGGAATGATTTCAATGAATTGCTTAAAGCTATTCCTTACCATACCTGGAGACATCTCCCATTTGAATTTGAGACGTCTAGCTAGGGCTGGGCAGTATGACCTCAAATCAGTGTCATGAGTAATTGAACAGTTTACCTAGTTACCCACTACAGCTGTTCCTGTACTCTATTCCTGCCACCATGAACAGCCTACATGCTTGCATCTTACGTCGTGCTGTTATGTGGTGCATTTCTCAGTAGCGTATATGTTACACCTCACATCCAGCCTCTGTTGCTCCTGAACTCAGGGCTGCTTTGAATAGTCCATCAGTGTGTGTGTGTTTTGGTATAAAATCCTGTTGTCTATTTAGCTTTACTATAAACCATGAGAGTGCAAATTAGCAGTACATAGGGAAGCAGCCCCAGCAGCCAATCAAACTGCCTTTGAAACTAGTTCCCCCTGAGACGCCATGGGCGACTAAGTAACTAAGACAATGAGATATGATGTATATGATTTCATCACTTTAAAAGTATTAAGATTGCTTTTTCCCCCTTCTTTTTAAACAGGAGATAAAGGAAAAATATATCCTGAATTCAAATGCAATATGATATTTAGTGTTGCCACTTCGCAGTTCTTTGCTGTCCTTGTCCCTGTAGTGATCTCATCAACCCATTTAATATTTTCTAAGCGGCAATGCTCAGGAAGATAGGTTTAAAGATAGAGTCAGGTTCATTCAGAGTGCAGATTTTCGATTAACTCTTGTTTTCCAATGACATGTTTTGTGTAACCCAGTAGAGATTGCAGCAATTAATCAGTTTAGTGGCAATGAAAGCTTGAATTCTCTCTTCTTTTTTTTTTTTTAATTAACTTTCAGAGGACTCCCAGCGTCCTATTGATGGTCAAGACTGACAGTGGCTGCTAAGCTTATTGTGTCACATAAAAAAAGTATTTGTTCCTGTCACTGTTAGTTACTTGACTAACCATGTACTGTACTGGCAGTACAATGGGAAAGTCCAAGAGCTTAGGTGTCAATATGAGAATGAGAACTGTACATTTACACAAATTGTGAATGTATCTTGGAGCCTTTAAGGTGTACATACTTTACTAATATTGGCAGGGGCTCCTAAGGTTTACAATTCACAAATGTCTGAAGTTTTTGGGATTTTACAGCTTTACACATTAAGCACAGCTGTATTTACAGAAAAACAATCCCATATAACCACATTACAGCCATCCACCCATTACAGTACCAAAGTGTGTGTCCTCAATCACTGCTGAAATTGAAAGACATGTGTACAAACTTACTTTTACATGCTTCTCCTAGGTGACTGTATGCATTTTTATTTCACTCATAGTTAATCAAACCTTTAAAAAGCACAGATAGAGAGCACATAATCGCACTTCTTCCCAATCTACCCCCTCTATTTGGTTTGCATCACCCAGGCTGATTGAACACATCAGGGATCCAGTCGAAAATACTTTTTTTTTTCTTTGAAAGGATTCTAACTGAGGGAATTAATACAGGAGTGTCTGAGTGACAAGTAAGATAAGAGTCAGTTGAATTCTCAAAAACTCTAAGGAAATGAGCTCCAATGCAACCACCTTTAGCTCACAAAAGACTGAAGACTCATTTAGGGAGGTAAAGGAGATAATTCTATCTCAGAGATCTGGGTGAGTATGAGCAGTCTGTGCCATTTTTTCACTTGCCAACCTTGATAATGGCTGGCATATTTAATATTATACCTCACTCTATGACAATACTGATTTAAAGAATTGTCTTGGAGTGAGGGAAAAAAAAGAGTGATTAGAAACAAAGGAGAACTACCGAAATATAACAAAAACAAACATTTATTATCAATCAATTAAGTTACATCCATCTTTGCCAAATTAATGCATTAGAGAAACCCATTAAAATAACACATCTGCTTAGTTTTTGGTATATGAGTGCATGTATGCCTTGATTTAATAGTTCAGTATAATGAGTGGATACCTCTATCTCCCCAAACTAATTTAAATTGAGAGAAAACTTTTTAAACTGTCTAAAAAAAGACTCGCAAGAAAGAACATATAAATATATATGGCTCTGAAATGGATAACACAGGCTCGCATTCAGCTTTGGGAGGGACATCCCAGACTGTGCACCTATTAAGTAAATCTGGTCTGAATTCATTTAAAAGTTATTAATCTCCTGGGAAACCAACAAACGTTCAAGTTGGGTCTTGAACAAGTATTCCTCCACAGAAAAAAAAAACAATTTTGAAAAATAATCTAAAGCTAAGTAAGGCCATATAATTCATTTGTATAATGAGTGTTTTGGTAGTTACAGTTCTTGATTTAAATTTATATTTAGATTGATTGTACAACCCATTTTGGAGTGACACTTGGACACAGTACCAAGATGCATCTTCTTTGTGAACCTGATATTATGATAAAGCACAAAATGAAATACTATATGGAACACACTGAAATCTAGCATACAAGGAGGACAGGAAAACAAGACAAGAAGCCTCTGCAGCATTTACTCTGGATGCAGCTTTCTGTCTAATTAATATCACATCCTGCTCATCTGAACACTGAATTAGTATGTGTACTCACATGAAGGAACATCTGCTATTACAAATGCAGAGTCAGGAAGTAGTTAATTTTGGAACACAGTTCTGGTAGTTCATCTTTAGTTTGCTCTCTATCTATTATTCATCTGCCCATCCATCTATCTCCCACCACAAAGGTCAAACTGGCCTCAAGTGTTGCACACATTCACGAAACACAGAAAGTTGCACAGAAGCTCATCAATAAGTGTTAACAGATTGTTTAATAGTGAGCATGCTGACTGCAGAGCCCACTGCCAAATTGCCAATGAAAAATTAACTTGCACACTGGTGAAAAGCAGATGGAACTGGGAAATATCCTCAGGGTTGTCAGCTAATAGTTAATGACAACATTCCACTTTTTGAGCACTTTGTCATTATCTCAGTGTCCTGGGAGATCACCAGCAGCTATGTGGAACTTCTTCTATTACATAGCTTTTAACATTTAACCTTAGAGTTATTCAAACCTTTTGCATCACATTAAATTCCAACATATGTATGATTTGATGGGCTGTTCACAGGCCAAAGTTCAGTTAACTCAGAGGAAAGGCAACAAGGCAGAAACGGTCCTGTTTTACATCAGTGGTGGATTCATGATTTTTCAGAAACTACATGAAAGAAGATCTCTGTAAACTGAGGTAAAAGTGTGCGTCATGGGTAACAGCAGGTCAGAGGAGTTTTCTAATGCACTTTCCAAGAACCATCTTTGGTCTTAAATAAGTATTCCTATTCTTCATAAAAAAAATAAATTAGGGTTATTTAAAAAAAATATGCCCTTATTTTGCAGTTTTGAGTCTCCTCTGAATTGAGAATTAAGGAGGGTGTTGTTAAAATAATTAGGGCTCTCAAGAGCAAAATCACAAACCTCATTCATCTAATAAAATGGAGACCAATTTAGAGAAAGAGAATACTTAACTCCATAGAAAAACTGAATGATAATGTGATAGATGTCATGCATGGCAGCAAGAGATAATGAACAAGTTCTTTGAACTGGCACAACACCAATTTCTAAGGCATACTGCTATGTTATGCTACATTTCAGTTTGATATATTGCAATAGTGACCTCTTTAATCGTGTACGGGTGTACCATGTAAATGACAGGCACAGAGGGTAATTTTCTACATCAAAAAGTTTGGTAATTAGGTAATATTAGTCATGTGCCTCCACTGAGAACTCAGTTGCAGTTGGATTTTCAGCCAGCTTCTCTCTTTCCAGAAAATTATTAAGAAAGTTATCATTTAGCAGCAACAGAAAAGAGAAAAACAAAAAGAATGTAAAAAAAAAACAGTTTAGAAAAGGGTTTTAGGGAGTTTCTGCTGTGTTTATATATAATGAATGTGCTTGAAAAAAAAAAAACATACCTACCTACATACGTACACACACACACACACAAATGTACACAAACACACACACGCACACATACAGACAAATATACTCAAACACAAACA
>JAOWBL010000005.1:13946907-13976430 GCA_028564865.1 Zenarchopterus dispar | reverse complement strand
AGCAAATGTTTCAAATATGTATAAAATAAGCACAGACAACTTCTCTCATTAAAATGAACCAGAATTTATTAACACAAAGTGCCAATAGTTGCAATCAACAGCACGTGAAATAAAGTTCTGATATCTAACTACGCATAAGCAAATGGCTAAACATGCAACAGAAATGTCAATCTATATACATGAGTCTGTGTGTGTGTGTGTGGCAGTATGGCCGCGATGACACTTGATGTAAACAAACAAGTTGGTGGACCAAATCACGTTGACAAAGTCTCGTGATTCAAAATGGTGGTCGAAGTCACGTGGTGACTAGTCTCATATGTTTCAAATCATTTTGAAACATATGACAACGTCATGTAGTGACATGGTCTCACGTGTTTGAAGATGGCGGACAAGAATTCACCGCGTGTTTAAGAACAAAGGAAATCTGCGGCCTTATGGCCAAGATAAGCATGCACGTGTGACAGTAGACAGAGGAAAAAGTATGAAAGTTGGTGTGATTTCTTACTACCTGTGACCTGATTTCTCCGCTGCTTACCACACAGGAACGAGAGTGTGAAGCAGGCTTCACCACACTCGCGCTGATCTTTAAACAGGTACATAACGGTGCAAACGGCGGGATGGTAAGGAAACACGCCCACTAACCCTGTTGGAGGCTTGCCACAAATCTCACACAAACGTAAACACTGAACGCAACAGTCTTCAACGGACTGCCGGTCCGCTTAGGTGAACGTTGGGTTGCAATGAAGTGCACAACAAAAAGAAAACAGAATCAATAAACATGTTAACAAACTTAAAGATCTAAACTATCTCTGCCCAGACACAAGCCTCTTACTTGGGTTGCAATGGAGTTGGTCGGTGTCCTCCTGGGTTTAAGGAAAATCCAGTGATCCTGGTCACGAGCCGGTCGCTTGTGAATGTTACGCTCCACCAGTGATCTGGGTGTGAGCGGCTCTTTTGCCCCTCTCTCTCTCGCTCGCTTCTTGTCTTTGGGAGGTGAGGGTATGTAGTGTCGGTACAACAGCTGGACTCTTTTGTCTCCGGGTCGGTCTGAAGGCGTTCAGGTTGTCGGGGCTTGCACGGATCCCTCGTTCGGCTCGTCTAGGCTCGGAACGTTTGCGGGTGCTCGCTGCATCTGCGCCGGACAGACTACAGTTGCCGTATCCTAGCAACTGGATACCTTTATCAGAGTTGGTGATGAAGGAAGCAGGCCCTTGGCTGGTAGCTCATCACACTAAAGTTGGAGCTGTGGCCTCCACAGCTCCGAGGATCAGGAGAGGTCAGCTGCAAATGAGAGAGAAAGAGGCAAAAGAGGGAGCGAAGAGAGTGAGGGTACACTGTCGCTGGCAGCTGGCCTGTCCTCCTTCAGTGGTGGTCTGAGCCCGTTCGCGTCGTCCTGTTGCACACGGATCCTCTGCTCCAGTTGGGGATACGGATCACTTTGATTGGCGTGGGTAGGCGAAGAATGCGATCTGAAAAATGCAAAGAATGGGTCTCACAGACGGCTGGGTGGAAGGCTCTTTGGCTGATGGCTGGAGGCCCTCCTCTGAGTTGGATCATGGAGGCCTTGCTTCGGGTGGAGAAAGCCGCAGGCGGGTTAAAGAGGCCAAATATCCGAGGAGATCAAAAAGAGGAGAAAAAGAGGGCGAGGAGAGTGAGTCCCTGCTATTTATAGACAGGTGGAGCTACTGCACGTCAGCAGGGACCCCTGCTGGGTTTCAGGGTCTGTGTCCAATGGGGATACCAATTCTTTATCTTAAGGTGTCATAAAATGCTAAGCCTACTGAAGGTTTTAGCCATGTTTAGCTCTCCTTTGTCTGTGCCCATGCGGCTTTGGCTGGGTTTTCGGCCTTCTTGGTTTCAACACATGACTGTGGCCCAACATTGTTGAAGGGCAGAGTTGATTTTTTTTTTTTTTTTTTTTTTTTGCAGATGTCACATCACTAGGTCAGTGTATCAACAAACATATCTGAAAGCCATTTAATTTTCATGCTATCCTTCTGCTGTACAAGTCTGAATTGAAAAACTTTTTCAGTTCTCAGAGATCCCAACTTGAAAATATTTGATACTTGCGTGGGTTCCTAAATTTCAGTGTTGCAGCTTCATTATTTTGCATACTTTTGTTCTGTTAGCTGTTGTATCTTCAATATTTTATCAAACTTTTTTTTTGGAGAAAATCCAGTGGCTCAAAAATCCAACTAAGTATGTTAGATGAAGCCAGAAGTAGTCAAAAACACAAAATTACTCCAAAGATGGCAATATAATTTTTGACATTTTTAATATATGTGCTTCCCATCTTTTAGCACAGATAAGTGCCAACATACCTTTGCCCTTTTGGTGGATTTAGTTATGAATTTTATAATTTATTTGAGAAAATCCAGAGGAAATGAAAACATCATTTTAATCTTTTTCTCAACTTTCTTCCTCCTTCTCTACCTCCCTTTTTGCTTTGCAGCTTTACACCTGCCCTTTCTTTCAGACTTTCACACTTTATCATTCTCTCTTATCCTCCTACTCTTTTACCTCAAGTTGTTTAAAAGACACTGGAGGTTTCTGTATCAATTAGTGCTAGTCAATAAATGGTGTGTACCTACGGCTAGAAAAGCTAATATATTTCCTAGACAGAATAAATGTCTACGTGTAGGTGTGTGCTTAACCCATCTCAGCCTGCTTCCTATAGGCTGAACTGATGTATTCGTCTATCACCTCCATTTACCGGATGGAGGAATGACAGATGGCCCTTAGGAGACTGAGAAGAGGTCAGTTGTGCAGTCATGAGGTTTCTCTGGGGGAAGAGTCATAGCACAAGCCTTATTGAAGTCTTCCTTCATGCCCATGTGGCACAAGGAAACCTTAAAAAAAACCTCTGGGAAATTGCTCTTAGTGACAAAGAGGCATATGTGTTTACACAGGTGAAAATGGGTACTAAAGTAACACAGTCCTTTCAAATGGGGCCCTAGCATAAAATATATCCACTAGGTCAACCTATGTATGGATTATATAGCACTTGCCTCGTAAAATCAAAAATGAGAGACATTTGGGGCAGGTCATCAAGGTGACACTAAGTTTTTTTCAATCCACTAACTGTGCCCTATTAGCATCGTAGTGGAAGTTGAGTGCAGTACTCTGAATAGAAAATGTTCATTTAAAGCATTAGCTTCCATGAGGTTTTCTAGTAGAATGGGAGCCATCTTAAATCTCTGTACCAGCCTCCAAGCCAAGAAGTTTGCAAGACTCAGTCCTTGTCATTTGTTCAGTCACCGTTGATATTCTTTAGGGGTCTGATTTATGCAGTACAACTGAATGGGTTCAAAGGGAGCACATGGACACATTGGGGGAATGAAGGGATTCCTAGGATTTCTGTTTCCCTATCCTTGAAATCAAATGATTTGCGATTTCACATAATTTACATGGGAATTCTGCCATATGTTCAACTTCAGTAAATCACCAGTAAGATCACATACAACCAGTGAGGTAAATAAAGAGAAACCTGATTTAAAGCAAGCTTTTAAGAATCATCATGTCACATATGAGCACACATAAACACACTCACAGCAAAGGGAAAAAAATACATTTCTTTACTGCCAAATTGTCACAAGTTGATGGTATCTCAAGAGAAGTCATGTAACCATGAGTAGGGGATCTGGCATAAACATGACTTTTTTTTTCTGGCAATGAGAAAACGGGAAGAAATAAACCAACATAAAAACTGTTCAAGACATTGTTTTACTATTAATTTTTGAGGCCAATATTAAAGATTAAAAAGGCTATAATAGAATATAATACTGAATAATAACAGAAATGATAAGTAATAGTAAAATAATTATACAAATGACAAGATACTAATAATTAGCTGTACAAATACTGTATCTTATTAACATTGTTTACACCTCTCATAACATTTTGTTTTAATATCCAAACAAGTTAAGTGAGAAAAAAAATTAAACTCAGCTCATTCTCTGCACAAGTTATGACTTAAACACTCTCTTTGCTCTGCAGGTAAAGACAGAAAGATCTTATTGAAATGCTTGAGCACATTCAGAGAGAACCAATACCATGAAATGATGGAGAAAAGATTAAAAAAGGTTAACCTCTATCTCTCTTCGCTTATCTTTCTGCTCAGTCCATTTCCTTCTTTCTCTTAACAGTCTTCTTTCTTATCTTTGATAGCTTAGTGACCTGCCAGTCGAATGAAAATGGAAAGCTTTACTTTTTACCCACCATTTACGAGCACCACAGTTACTTGTATTTCACATTTGAGTAATTTTAAGTGATTGGAATCATGTCTGTCCATCAAGTGAATAAGAATAATGTGGTGATTCAAAGCCAACTGAAAAGTCCAGTATTTGATGTGTCAACTCTGTTTAAATTGGAAATGATATTGGAATGTGAATGGTAGGACTGTTTTGGGTTTTTTTTCTTTCTTTTTTTTTGAAGCAAATTTAATGAAAGTGGATTCAACTTGCGTCAGTGGCTTTAGGGGGGTAATTTGTTTGCGAGCAAGAAAAATTGAGATATGCTCGGAATATCATTTTAGGCACAAATGCATTGACATTCATTGAAAACCAACTGATGTAAATCAATAGGATGAATCTTTCCGTGCTTGTGCACAACCATGTTTATCTGAAGTAGACAGACACACTTTTTTTATGGATTCCTTTGTCTTTTTATCTAATGCCCTGTCGTTTCTTGTGTAGTCTCATATCACACCGCTCCTTTATGTTATCCTCACAATACATGGCTACAAGATGAACACCACAAACTAGTATGGTATCCCCCATGGAGAAGAAGGCTGGAAGCCAATATCAATGCAACACAGACAGAAGTTAGCCAACTGTGAGATCAACAGGAGGGTGCAGTGAAAAAAATAACTTTGCAGAAGATACAACAAACAGGACACTGGAGATGGCACACACACACACACACACAAACACTTAAGGTAGGTCTTGTACATTTATATTAAGATGTGACTCCTTTGTATTGTAATGATGATCGCTATCTGAATTATTATTATTTTTTTATTTAAACCATTTAATTGGCAGACATCAGCAATATGCTTTGGTATGTCGGTTGAGTCTGAAGTTAATTTTTAACATTTTATTCCTCTCTATTCAGCCATTTTTTGCAGTTCTTGGACACTCATTACTCAAGGTGGGTGGTTCCCATCCAGCCAGTACACTGTGACCCAACCTACTTTCCTGACAATATATAGCTAATAAATCAAGGTAAACTTACTGGACAGACTATCAGTGACATCCCCAACAGCATTTCTGAAGCAGTGGTGGTGGTTTTGAAGGCTTGAGGCAAATGTGGCCAAAAAACAGCCCTAGGAAGCTGGTGTTTTGCAGCAGAATTAGTATGAACTGGGCTAATATAAACTGCTGATTACTTTGCACAGCTAAGCATCACAATGGCTAATGAGGGAGTGATAATGGCCATGGAACTATATTTTAAAAGGGTCAAATTACAATCTGACTATGACTTGCTTTCTGGAGATAAAGCAGAACATCTTGTAAGATGGACCAAGGGGACATTCTTGTTTGTGTTCCCAACGGGATCTACCACTGCTGTGTCATCCACAAACTTCATGATGTGGTTGATGTCATCTTTGGGGAACACAGTCATATGTTAAGAGGGTGAACAGTAGAGGGCTCAGGACTCAACCCTGTAGACTCAGCATGTACTGAGAGTGATGACACTGGAGGTGTTGTGACCAACCCACACTGATTGTAATCTTTCAGTGAGGAAGTCTAGCAACCAGTTGCACAGAGGAGCTAAAGCTCAGGGGCCCCAGGTTGTTAACCAGTTGCTATAGAAATATGGTATTAAACGCAGAACTGAGGTTCAGGAACAGTATCCGCACGTGAGTGTCCTGTTCCTCCAGGTGTGCAAGGTCCAAATGGAGAGCGGAGAGGATGGTGTCCTATAGACCAAAACTGTTTTTTAAACCAGGATGTAAATACATTTATTTCTGATACAAAGTTGTGGGTAAATGGAGATTGACTCACTTTTGGAGAAGTGAACTGAGAAACAACAGTTTGTGCTACTTCTGAACTGTGATGACAATAGGTGTGTTGCCATTCCTGAAGCAGAAAGTTTGAACGGTGACCTCTCATCTTGTGAAGTACATTTTCCCAATTTAAACTGGTAAAGTACACAAGTCCAAACTTGGTGTACATGATACTGAGAAACGGCAGGGATTTACTGTTTGTTCTTCACAGTATAAGCTGTAAAATCTTTTAGCATCGTCTTGCCACAGGTTGTGGAAAAAAGTATCTAATACCTTTGTATAAACACATTTTAACTAGGTGACTGCAATATCTGAGCAAGACTGAAATAATATATTAGCACTATAAAATAAAGACTGAAATAATATATTAGCACTATAAAATAAGGACTTGGCAATATAGCTTGACTTAATGAATTATTTAATTATCTTCTTCATGCAAAAGGCTTAAAATGTATATCTCAAGTTTCAATGGCGGAGTGACAGAGAGTTGCCAGTACAGCATGTTTTACAGATCAGACAGCTAGGTGCTCTTTAGACAAAATAACATGCAGTTCTCAAAACATCTTTGCAGCGGTGTAGGACAGCTAAACTCGAAGTGCACAGACACAAGTACTGGTCTGAACTGAGTGTACGCATAATGAACTCACAGAATGACTGAAAATGTTCCATTAGAGCCACCTGACAGCATTGTCAAGGCAAACACCTGTATGAGACATTGCTATTAGGTTTCAAATATTGTTAAAGGTTATGGATAGTGAAAACATTCTACTTCTGAATATGTGGTCATTTTTACTGAATATTTTTACTCTTTTTATTCTTGGAAATCCCTATTTGGGTCAAATATGTAATGTTGAATTACCTGCATTTATTAAGTGACCTCTATACAACCTATCAGAGTTAGAATGTAATCTGTTGTAATGGAAAATTAGTGGATTTATATTTATAGCCTTGAATTCCCATTTATTAGTTATGCAAAAAGCTTTAGAGCCAGATACAAGATTTTATGGGCATGACATGGCTTTTCAGTGACAAAAGCTTTAAAATTTATGATTTTGAAAACCACAGATGAGTGTTTATAGGATTAATAACTCAGGTGAAGCTTAAATTCACTTAAGAATTTATTTAATATTCACCGCTACAAAAATGATGATTTTGATTGTGAATATTTGCTGTCCTATTTCCTTGTGAATACATTTTTAACAAATGTAGACTTTGATGTCCCTAACGTCTTCAGACTTTTTGGGAGGGAAGCAAGAAACATTATCCTGGAGGATTCTCCAACCAGCGGTTTAATCAATAACAGGTGTGTCACAATTTGGTACTGAAGGACAATCCACCAAAGGCTTAGTTTTTTCGAGTATGAATGATTTGTAGATCATACTTCCAACCAAATTCTTTTAGAGTATCATTAATCATTTTTGAAGTGTATTTTGGGCAAAACTGGAAACCAGTGTTGGATGTGTGTGACCATCAAGCCCTCAGGCAGAATTACATGAGAAACTGTCATGCCACTGTGATTAATATAGACATTTATTGTAGCTTAACACAGTCCATTGCTGCAACCAGAAATGTGATGTGAATCTGTATTGTCAAAGGAGGAAGCCATCAATGAACTACACACAGAAAATCTGCCAAGCTCCCTGGAAACAAGGTTATCTGACATGTACAGAAAGATGTTGGACACATTTTTGTTGCCAGAATAATTTGTGGTTCAGCTTGCTTTTGGTAAAAATACATTTTAGGTTCCAAAGATGAGAAAGACCTTGTTATCAGAGAAAGTGACCTAAGCCAGGTAGGCTAATGTTGTCAAAAGCATATCAGAAATGACAGCGTAGAAAGTTTCTCTGGCTGAACATTGTCATTATGTCAATAGCAGGCTCTGGTTTAAGCTGTGCCGGGGTGATGCATGATTAATATTTGTCTGATGTTCCACTTGTTTTTTGCTAAAATCCCAGTTCATGAATCAGAGAGCTCTCCTCACCTCCTTTTGAATGCTAATGTAGCCTGCTGGTGTGGTGGAGAACAAAGGTGAGACAGTCACATCCGTTTAGGTAATCCTGCTGGTGTTAAACAAACTCTTTTATTTTCTAAAGTCAAGAGAAGATAAGAAGAAAGAAGACAGACAGGCTGATTTTCTTACTAAAAGCAAAGACAGTCTGATACATGGTTATGCTCATCGTTAGAGAGGTATGCTGACTGATAAAGGAACACGGTGAACTAGGGAGAGCAAATGAGGTGGGTATAAAAATCTTTATAAAAAGACAGATTCTGTGGTATAACGGAATCTCTATGTATATGGGTGTGTAGGGAGATCTGTGAGGGGTGAATAACATAAGTATAAGATATGGAAAAAGAAAAAAAGAAAGAAATTGGTTAAAATAAGTGGTGAAATAGAGTACGTAGCAGTCTATGAACTCATTTACATCTATTGCTCTGCTCAGAATGATCCAATTCATTTTTCTAACATCAGCTACATTAATTACAAGCAATATCTGAGCTATTGTGCCCTTCCCCAGTGTCATTCAGCCTTCATTACTGCCACTTTGATACTGAAATGAAACAGCCTTCAGCTGAATTGTGGCCATTATCCTGCAAAAGCTTGCTCCTATTCAGCCACAATTACATAGCCAAGCTCCTTTTCAGTTTAGCTTGCTCTAGCTGGGTTGGTAATTTATTATTCTAAATGTGCATGTATGTGCCTGTCAGCGTATTTGTGCATGGGGATGAGCACATGTGAGTTTGCATGCTAATGGGTAATAGCATATTTGTTTATGTGTTTGAGCATTAATGTAAATTTGATGATACAGTCAATGGCTAAAAGATAGCCATTTATTGCAGGCAGGAGGGAGTCTAACTTAAAAAAGACACAAAAAAACACATACAGTTCTTTTAGAGAGCTTTACAGGGAAACTCTCAAATCCACATGCATTTCTCTCCTTTGGGGAATTACTTGGATGTAAATGCAATACATTTGTTTATGCAAAAAGCAGACCTATTATTTTCTGCTTAAGTGAACTTATAGTTTTATCTGATGTGCCAGTCCTTTGTTAAAATCCTAATCAAAGCATCTCAAAAGAAGAAGTTTTGGTGAGCTTACAACCTTGCAGCTTGCAACCATATTGTATGTGAATAATAAGTGAGAGCCGTTTCGACTGTTCCACTGTTGAGCAAACACATTTACACATCTTCACTGCAGAGGAACCACACGAGATGTTGCAATATTATGGAGCTGGAAAACTGATGCACCATAATTTAAGAGTGTGCTTTGTTTTCGTCTGAAAGATATGAAAAAAACCCCCACTTGCATAGCGAGGAATTACAGTTACAGATCGTTATGGATTTTGCTTGCTTTGCTGTTGTTTTTTTGAATATTAAAGTTATTAGATATACTATACTGCTAATGTTAGGACTTTTAGGTAATTGAAAATATATAACGTCTGCTTAAAGATTTAAAATTCCATAGAGAAACAAGACTCGAGATCAGCAGCGAAGTATATGTTTTATGATTATTCAGTGAAATAAAATTGATGTGTGGAATACTTTAAAACAAACCTCCAGCCAGGTTTTGATTATATTACCAGGGCAAATATATTTAATTGATGCGCTAAAATTCAACTAACATATGAAAAATGTGTTAATCAAATGTCAACAATCTTATTTCCATACTGGGGCCAACCCAGAAGAAAGAAAAACTGCAGTTGCTCCACTGGCTGATGAAGTCTGGCTCCAAAATTGAGTCGATCTCCACTGACTCCCATGTTAACATGTCTAACTTCCCTGCAGAAATAAACATATTTACATCCTGGTTCCAAAAACAGTGTTTGTTTCCATGGTTAAATTTCAAATTCATGACGACTTCATGACAATATTTTTGTACCACACCAAAGGAATTTTTATAAATCAGTGCATTTCTTCATATTATTGGGCTGAGCCTTTTCATTGGCATTTGCTTAGCTAATGACTAGCTGTTATTATTTCCTTATTGGTTATCATCATGCCACAAAGATGAACGAAGTAATTAGCATCATACAGTGGTCATTTCTGCTTTTGCCACCAAAAGATCATCTGAAACTGGATACTGAAACATAAGGAATACTGTATCTCTACTGACCACCCACAACTAAAACTGTCAGCCAGAACTGGGTTTAAGACTTTTTACGCATTCGCTCAGATAGCTGCTTTATCTTCAAACTTTTCCATGGAAATTCATGGCCACTTTCTATTCATACAGTTAACAAAACAGCAAAAACATATTAACTTTCAATAAGCACAAAAATACACTGTTAGATATTCATTCACAGCTTAAAAGTCAAGTCAAGATAATGCTAAGCACTAAGTAGCTAAAGTGATGATAGCATAAACAGCCATCAATCAAAAGACTACATCTCCAATTGTGTATAACTTTATGGCTTTGTAACATTGCAATCTTATGATGTAGTTAAAAAATACACCTCCTGTACAGTTGTCATGAATGTGAAATCTAGCTTTGGAGACCAAAACAGCTATATTGTACCAGGCTGTAAATATATTTATTTCTGCTAAAAAGCTGGTTATTTTAACATGGGGAAGAATAAGATCTACATGCTTTTGCAGCCACCTTCTAGTGGTCAATCAAGGGACTGCAATTTTTGTTACTTCCAGGTAGGTGTCATACTTGTGTACATTTTCATCAGAAATATTTGATCTGAATCGAAACAAGTCCAACATTCTCTAGATACAAAGAGAATATGTACACAGAGATTTTTTTTTTTTAAGTTGAAGTTTTATACACACATGCAGTATGCTGCACTAAATCTGCATTAACAGCGTAGTATTTAATGTCTTTGCTGTTACTGGGCTCCAAAACCCAGTACCCACAACAACAGCATGTATCCCCAAAGGACTTGTGTTGCAGCAAAACTGCAGAAACAACTCACACGTAACACATGCACGTGAACCTCTTGTCCTATCTTGTCACACTCACACCCACACTCATACCATCACTAACCAATCTTCACACACACCACTGAAAAGACTGCCTTCCTTAAAATTTACAAGCCTATGCATTTTAAGCTTGTATGTTTATTGCCTGCAATGGCAGGATGAAATCAAATTCATTACAAGGCACTACATCATTCAGTTCCCTGCCAAAGGTTTTATGTTCACAGTGCAGCTTGACTTCCTTCCATGGAAATACTGGGTAGCAGACAGTACGGTGTATGTGAGCACTTGCTTAGCATGTTAATGTTGAGGCCTCTGTGCAATACAAAAGCTGAGCAAGGACTGTTAGCAGGAATTAGGGTGGGACTAAAGTTTAACGTGGTTCCCAGACTCATTAAAACATATCGCTTTTCTTGCCTGTTCCCATTTCAGATCTGGGCCTTGAGGAGCTTCAAAAGATGCTTGCCCCTGTTTGATACAGGATGAATGTGTGGTGTTTTATGAGTTGTGAGATGTAGTATGGTTTGGGATTAAATTCACTATGTTATCTGTTTTGACATGGCACAAGCTCAGCTTCAGCTGTTATGAGAAGTCTTGCAAGAAGCCAGTGAGAGAGAAAACCTTGAATATATCAAGCCTTTGCCTTCCCTCACTGCATTCCTCATCATATCAGGCCACCTTTCTCTTGTAAACCTACAGCTCATCCCTCTGCACACTGCATCATCTCTGGCTCATCCTCTTCTCCTTTCTCCAAGACTCTGATGTATATTACAAAGGCATTATATGTTAAATCTGTTTTTTTTCCTTTAAGAAAAGACAATTTTTTTGTGTTGCCTGTTTTTCCTCTGTTAGGCTCCCTGTGTTTCTCATTTCTCTAGCTGCTCATGCTAAACTTGCAAAATGAGTGACAAGAAAAAAGATTACATATCTCTGGTAAGCAGTCCGAACTTCAAGAGGGTGCCACTTTTAAGGGAGCAACTACTCAACATTCCACATCAAATCTTATTAAGATTTCAATGAGCTTCTTCTTTTTTTTTGTTTCTTTCTTTCTACCGCATCTTGTTAGGCATCAGCCTTTTATTGACAGATTGTGGATTTGAGAAGTGGAGGGGAAACCTGAGGCTTTGAGCAGATTGCTTCGATCTGTGCTTGGTGCTATCTACAGTATAGAGCGCTATGGGACAAATGCTTGACAGGGCAACAGGATTTTCTCTGTTTGGATGATTGGTGTTGAAGCAATGTAAGGTTGTTGTACTGTCCGGTCTTGACAATAGGTACATACAGAGAGATGGGGTGAAAGGAAATAAACAAGAGCACGGAAAGGAAGGATATATTCAATCAAAGCAACAACAAATTTTTAAAAAATCAAGGAAGGATTGAAGGATGGTGAATTAGATCCCAATATCAGCCCAGTCTCACATCAAAATGTGTAATAAGAAAAGATATTAGTTTTGCGGTACAGATTGGGTGGAATGTGTCCTGGGGGATTCTTAAAGAAAATGAAAAGCTTATTTTGCATCTATGGTTAATATTGAGTAATGGTTTGTTTGAATCAAACCGTGATATTTTCTGTAAAGTTGGTTTTTTTTTTTTTTAATTTGAAGTGGTGTAGGTCAAAGTATTTATGAGCAGTAAGTTTCTTACCTGCATTAGACAACTGTCACAGTACTTTCACTTTAAAGAATCAGAGAGAAATTATTATGGTGAGCGAGGTGAACAGCTACTCAGAATGAAGCCCATAGGAGAGGGAATTTTCTCTTTTTAAAACAATTTAAACCTGATAAATGTCATACTGGTTTTGGCAAATGCTTTATAAGACATATTTACTGTCATTAGATTTTTAATATGAATCTTATTTATTTCTGTTGTTGGATTTCTTCTGTTAGATTTTTAGTTGTTGGGGGTCACTGGTGCTCTTTGGCTTTCAGACTGATGCTTTACTTGACTGCCTGTTTTATTTTGCAAGCCTTATGGGAGTTCTGGTTTAATGAACTCTGTTCTCTGTGTTGACTGCGCACATCTGTGTCTATATATTGTCATACTTTTCCTTTCTTCTCTTAGACCTATTTCAGTGTGTTGAACATGAACTGACAGATAGTCAGGGTTTTCCACTTCAGTTGATCATGTAACTTAAACCCAAGAAAGGGGGTAATTTACATTGACCATAACCTAGTTGAGTGCAAGTTTTACTTCACATACTATGAGTTCCTCTCTCTCTCCCCCCTTCATAAGTCTGAAGCAGGTTTAATTTAATCAGGAAATCAATCTAATTATCCACATTTTGGAGAAGTCTGAACCGTGACATGTCCCTTTAATGACTGAAGACACTGCACTGCTTAGAATGGAGCTGTATTTATGTCAAGTACGGCAGCTATGAGAAACGTGACCCTGACTTTCAAGTGGTTTCTGATTTTTGTTTCTTATCTCATAGGCTAGTAGCTATATCCTGGTCACAAACCTGTTAGATTCATCAAGGTAAAAGATTTTTTGATTTCATCCTGCTTCCATTTCTGTGCAGAAAATAATTTTCTTCTTGGAGGTCCTGGTATGATTGGATGTATGCTACTGATGATGTCTATCACATCTCCCTGAATTATTTTTCCTTTGCTCAAGCAAAATGTTATGAAAGTTAGTGACAACCATGTGGCAGTAACATCCAAGGTACCTGTATAATTTTTTTAATGACATCCTCAACTGCATCCAAGCTTATATTATAATGGTTATAAATCTTTAAATTACATATTCAGTTGCTGTGTATATTCTGAAACACCAAATTTTTATGCAGTTGCTAATATTTTACACTTCAGCAGATAGATGTACTCAGACTTTATATGATTTATTATACATTTTTACTGAAAAATTAGGAGAATCTTGTTCTTTATTTTGTTCAGTTTTATGTAAACAGAATGATCAGTTCATTGTTCCTGTATCCTGTTCTTCTTCATTTGGGTCCAACATTTCCTCAAAGCTGACAGCTCACACCGTACTGCTTTTGCATCAGACACTTGTTTACCTCGTAGCTATTTTTTTTTTTTTTTTACCTGATGGAACATGGTCGATGTAACAAAGTCTGTAGCATACCTGTTAGGGAAATATTTAGATATAGATATGAAATGACCTGACAGAGAATTGAGCATAATCAGATTGTAGGCTCCAGCCTTCGAGGAGATGCGATGTTTTTTGACATCTACAAAGCTATGTTAGTCATCAGTCAGATAATGTTATCTTGGTACTTTTCCAGAACCTGCTGTAATTTCAGGTGTGTTCCCATTAGTAGAAAACGCAAATGGAAACATACCTTCCATGAGTGTTTCTCACTAATCAGAGGCAAATAACCAATGGCATTCAAGTAAACAAAAAAAGAAGATTG
The DNA here is from genome assembly GCA_028564865.1 of Zenarchopterus dispar. Taxonomy (NCBI): domain Eukaryota; kingdom Metazoa; phylum Chordata; class Actinopteri; order Beloniformes; family Zenarchopteridae; genus Zenarchopterus; species Zenarchopterus dispar. The sequence continues at coordinate 13,962,133 of JAOWBL010000005.1, read as the reverse complement.
CAGCAAAAGGAGGAAGGGAGGAAAGGACAAATAAACATGTTATAAATACAATGTGACTTTAGGTCAAACTACTTTCATGTTACAGTTCCTACACAACTGCCAGGTTTGATGATACAACAAGGAAAAATTTGTGGTCTGGTCCATTGATGATTCAGTGGAGAAGGTGGCTTTATGTATTATGATAAATGTTAAAAATCCTGTTTATGTGAAAAGATTTGTTCATATGACTAAAATTCATAAGCAAGACAATAACATAAGTACAATATTTTTACACTTTTAAAATGTTGTGTAAAATTCTGAACATACTTAGTTCAATCTAATGTACAGAAGGAAAAAATATTCATAGCTGGACAATGTATCCTTTGAATTGAAGTTGCAAAAAGTTACATTTTAAAAGAACAAAAAATGCAGACCCATCTATCCATGTGTTAACTATACCTTCTTCTTCACATTCAGTGTCATGGGAATCTGCTGCTGCAGCTATCTGGGCAACAGCCAGGGTATACCCACAACAGCTTGACAGTCCATCTCAGGCAGTAGACAGACACAAAGTAGTGAATTAATCGCTTGAAATATTTATATGTGCTTGCACATGGATTAAAATAGCAATATGTATGTTGCACTGTGTGTGGATGAAAATTTGTACTAAACTGTGTGGTGTAACATTGCTGATGAAGCAAAAGCTTTCTTTGTCACGCACAAGCATTGCAGCTCAGGGATCTGACACATACTGTGCTCTAGATGAAGAAAAAAAAAATCATCCTGAAAAAGACCAATGCTTCTGACTGAGGAAAAAAAAGCTGGACGGAAAAGTTGCAGAAAAGAAAATGAGAAAGAGCACGGATACCAGGTGTGTTAGACAATTTAACAGAACCATGAGCGCCACAAGACAAGGCAAGAGAAGATGATCAAAAGACACTGGAGATTTATTGAGCACCACTTACAGAGAGATGTAGAAGCAAGTGAAAAAGAAAGACGAACCCAAAAATGAACAGGATTTGGAGTGAGGATTTGAGAGATCTGAAATTAATTCTCTTAATAGTGAATGAGATTTATTACAAAACATTTAGAGATCCATTTTAAAATAAAAGTCCTCTCTTCTTTTGACTCCCCAGAATTGACATTTCACTTCTAATTATTGCTTTTCATCAGCAAATGGTTTTTCATTTTTTAGTGGATGCATGTGAAGCAAGTCATTTTTGCATCAAGCAGCGCAGAAAGTAATTCATACCAAGTCTCAGGTGTCATAGCATGACATTGCCTCTCGTCAAAACATGCCAAAATAGTACTTTGATTGCCTTCATCCCCAGGAAACCAGGGCAACACATCAAAACACATCAGTTAAAATGCTTCAGATGTCCAAACTATTTAATATCTAGGCAAGATGTCAATAGGCCACGCCAATGGTGTGTGTTAGTCAGAGTCAAAATAGTGGTGAGGAGGGATGTGTCATGACTGGTGACTCTGTGGTGCTGAAACAGCAACAGTCTTTTTGCAAAACTGCACAGTGGACACTTAAACAAATAAATATGTATGTGGACAAAAATATTTTGGGAAAGAGGAAAACATGAAAACAGAGAAGAGATGGACAGATACTAGACATGAAGGAGACATAGTCAGTCAGGAAAGAAGGAAGAAAGAAAAAAAGGAGAAATTAAGGGATTACAAGGTTGTTCATTGGCTGAAAAAAAAGGTTCTTGCAATAAGTCAAAACAAAGTGAGTAAAACCAATGAGTCATCAAATTTTCAAATATAATCAGAAGGTCACAGGTATTCAAAAAAAAAAGTATGTTATAAAATTGTACACTGCTTCAGAATACAATACATGGTGACTTGATTGTCATCAGCTTGGTTACCACAACTCCACTTTGGTGTAAATCTGTCTGCTGTGTTGGAATGAGAGTAAACATGTAATTTACAGCTGTTCTTGAATTTTCAGCCAAAGCAAATCTAATAAATGTTATATTGATAAACTCAAACCATCTGGGAACATCAGAGCAGCTTACCCTGTAGGTGAACAGGGCTAGAAAAATCCATTTGGCATATTTTTGTCAGTTTTCCTCTCTGTGACATTTTTTTTTTTTTAGCCTTGGGGTCAGTGTTGTATCGGTCATCACAGTTGTCTCGCTTCCACCCTCCACCCGACCAGATTTTTTTTTTTTTTTTTTGCCTTATGGGGTTACAATGTGTTACAAGGGTACAACATGTCAAAGTTTTTAGTATATACTCATATTGTAAATTCATGAGAAAACAAGCAGTTGATTCAAAATAATCAGTTTCATTTTAATAAACTTTAAGGTTACTTTTAAATAGGCAACCAAATGACTGTGTGTGTAGGGAGGTGGTGGTTAGTCTGTGCAACTGTATGTTTGTGCAACTCTGTGTAGATAAATATTTCTTGACATTGACATGACACTAACATTAAACTGAGCTGGAGATCACACTTGGAGCATTTGACTTTTGGTGTACCATTGCATCCTGGTACCTCCCAGCTCTCCTTTGTGTCATAATCATCTAATCATGAACTTGCTGCAAGTTGGCACAAGTTTGTCCTTGGTTTACTTATACATTTCATCACTCAGTGCTCTCAAAACACAAACATAGTGATTCAGGTGTGTTGGACCAGAGAAACACCTAAACCAAGTAGTCCTCGGGGAATGAATTGAGAACCACTGCTTCAGCACCACTCTCCAAAGAAAAAGAAAGTTAGCCTGAAGCAAGGAATGAAGGAAAAAAAGGAATTTCAGCTAGAAAATGAAATACAAATCTGTCTTTAAATAAATGAAAATACTCAAATATAAATATTTTCATTTATATTTCAATCAAAAAATTAATATAACTAGTGCTACTGTGGTTTCTGAAAGGAATGCTCAACCCAAGATCAAATGTCAAACCCTTTTACAAATCCTCATTTTGGCTGCATTTACACTGCAGGTTTTGATGACTTTTAAACAACACTCTTAGAACTAAATGTTAAGTGTTCCATGGTATTTGCACACTGGTCATATATAATCTGTGCCACCCATGAGGAAAAAAAAAAAGTGAATTGGATTAGGTGAGTCCTGTAGTGTAAATTCCCACTTTCCTACTGTTGCCAAGGGGTGATAGCAGGAAAAAAGGAAAAACATGCAGTTTACCAAATGACTACAAGGGGCTGGCTTCAAAACTATCCTCTGACATCCATGTTAAAATGTCCGATTTAATAGCCTACTAGCAGAAATAAACATATTAACTGCCTGGTATCAAATAAAACGGTTTTGATCTTTATAGTTAGATTTCACATCAATAATAATTGCATGGCTGCTAAGTAGTATACTTTTATGTACCTCCTCAGGTAAAATTATATAAAGCCACAAATTTACGCTTGATCTAAAGCGACAGCTGCATTTTAAAATGTTAACTGCAGTCACTTCACTAGAGCTCAACATTTCCAGTGACCTGTAAATAAAAACTAAGAATGCTTAATCAGTCTAAAGGCAGTACAACTTGTTGTGATGCTAAGTGTAGAAACAGAAGTTCGCACAGGGTTCTTGTAGAAGGCTGGTGGCCGAGTGTCAAGGCAGCAGTTGAACTAGCTTTCTGCTGAGTTTACCTGCCAATAAGCAGCTGCACTGTGGGCCTAGCTGATCGGTCAGAAAATCCTTGGATTTAATAGCTGGTTGAATGGGCGAAATGACTCCATGAAGTCACTTTTGATATCTTTGATTAGATCTGCACAACATTTCGGAAGAATTCCCTACCAATTCACATCAGAAACTCTGACTCACTTCAGACCTTTGAATCACTCTTCAAAACCCACCTGTGCAATCTGGTATTCCCAAAGATTTTAACAGTCATTTTACTTCTCTTCTGCTGTATTGTTAAGTGTATTTGAGTGTCTTTGATGTATTATTATTATTATTATTATTATTATTATTATTATTATTATTATTATTGTTGTTGTTGTTGTTGTTGTTGGCAAATCTTGGCAGACAATTGTACATATTATATGTCCATACCAACCTTTGGAAAGCATCCATGACACCATTTTATTTTTGCTGCTGTTTCACAAGCCTACTAAATTTCTAAAAACCAATTACACAAGAGCATTCCTCCTGACTGTTCAGCAGGTCCAATCAAGTACAGGACCCTGTAGCTGTCAGTGATGATTGGTCCCACATACAGTGGTTTACCTCCGAAGATGAGCAGTCACAAAATAAAAATGTACCTAATAGCTAATGCAAGCTTTTTTTTCTTCCTTCTTTTTTTTTTTTCCTTTTAAATAAAAAGAATGGATAGGTGAGATCATGTTTAGCAGAACTTGTCCCCATAGCTACAGAAGTGAAAAACTAAGTCTGCTTCTGTCACAAGCTCAGGTGGGTAAATTAGACTGTGTGCCTATCAGTTTTTTTTTTAACTCATTCAATAAACTAGGACTTACATCCCCGACAACTCACACAATTGTCAGAGTTTACACCCTCTGATATATTGCCACATTAACAAAAAGAAACAAGAGCTGACAGTGCACATAAAGCTCACTGACAACCCATAATAGCACAACATAGTACCAAACCCAGGCCATCTCAGGCAAAGTGGCACATTTGTGATTTTATTTTATTTATAACTCATGATTGATAATTGTTCTTGTGTCATGATTGGTGAACATAACATATTTGAATTGGATGATTATCTACTCATCGCATGCCACTTATAATGAAGCCAGGAAAGTGGAAAACAGCTAAATAGACCAGGGAATTTGAAGCCATGTAACCAACAGCTACCATATAAGCATGAGGGGTGAAGAACAGGAGAGTATAAGAAAGACGGAGTAAACTTAGTTTTCCGTATTTCAAAAGCAGCTTTTGTTACATTACATAAGCAAAAGCTATGAAAGCAAGTTACTGAAGCCAGAAAATTAAACAAAGTACTGGCAGCAATCAATAGCTGACAAAAAAATGCTCCACAGAGGGGGATAATACCACAGCACAAAAGATCATTGACTGCTCTCTCCCCTCACTACCGGATAGTGCAAACACCTGCTGCTTATCCCGAGAAAAGCAAAAACATTGTAAAAGATTTTTCTCACCCTCACCACCACCAATTTACTCTCCTGACCCCAGGATGGTGATACAGAAAAAACAAAGCTATTTTTCCCCCTTATAGCTGTTTTCTATTTCCTTTTTGCTAACCTATCAGCAACCTTCAGTTAGTCCACAGGGTCTCACATCTCATACTAATTTAACTCTTGAATAACTTTAAGATTAAGCAATTATAGGAAAATACATAGTTTTTGGAGGACTGGGCAAGGTTTTAAATATCCTAACAACTCCTCTAAGGTCTGGGCTTTGCTATGAAAACTTTAAAATGAAGCTTATGTTTTTCTGAGAATATCATGTAACAAAACTCACTTTGATGTTCAAGAATAGTGTCCTATGGCAGCAGTTTACATTTACTAAGATTCAGATGGCGGCAAGGGCGTATATTTGTCAATGGATGTATGAATCCTTATAACATGATAAATTTCAGGAGGGTACAATTTCTCAACTCTGTCTGTCTGTGGGGTCTATAACAACTGGATATTGCACAAAGGTATGATTGATGGAAAAGGTATAGTGGCAACTTCAACATTTTATTAAGCATTTTCTTTTTCTCTTAGTTTTTAGTTACAGGTAGGTTAATTTTTAAGCCCAAGTTTTATAACTGTTATAACATGTAACTCAAAAATATTAATTTCTAGCTCCTTAAATAACTTTATTTTTAATAGTGTACATTCTATTTGGCAAAATTAAACATAAAAAATAATAAGATAATAAAAGAGCTTTTTGAAAACTGTTAAATTTCTTTTTACATAAGTTGAATCCAACCACAGCACTGACAAAATAATTGAATAGAAACCCAACTTCAGGCCTCAGAAAACAGGATTTATTGAACAGCCCAATACACGAAACACAAAGCAAACTAAAGTGTCTCTTTTTGTTGAATGATGAGGAAAAATTACTCAATGCTAAACAAAAATAAAGAAAAAAAAAACACTTTGGGTAATTTCAAATCTAAAAAAGATTTACTGCATTGGATACCCCCAAGAGAAAAGTTCAAACTAAACAAACTCTTGAAACATTTACTTTTCAAAACAAAGAGATTTACTTGAATAAAGAAACAGTATAAAGAAAACTGTATTTTAAAACTTTTTTTCATATTTTCTATTATTCTTCGCTAAACTCCTTTCAGTGGGGAGAAATTTGCTTTTTCTTTTCCTGCAAGCATTTTGAACCTGGGAAGGAACGGAGTTCAGGTACTTCTTAATCAGAAATGCAAGTGTGCTGGACTTTTTCTTTGGTTTTATTAATTCATAGTAGTTTCACTTAAACGCTGTCAGAGGCAGCAGAAAATGACACATACCGTAACTCTTTCAAATACCGTAATTCTTCGACTGTTTACACTTTCAATCTAATTCTAATGGTTTCTGAAAGCTGAGAAACACAGCTTTGCACTGATAGATGACATATTACAGTAGCGGCAGTGGTGCCATTTATATTTAAAACACATTGATACAGCATTTATTTATTTATTTTTTTTAAAGGGTGGGGTCAACAACATTGGGAGGGACAATTTAATAACTGCTGGACATTGCTGGAGACACACTCCCACTGCCCATGCTGATATATGCCCTTGGATGGCAGACAGTCTCTATGACATTATCCTGAGGGATATTTTGGTAAATTCAATTCATTTTTCCTCAGAAGATGACAAGTGGTGCATGCCATGCAACAGCCTATATCATTATGCTTCCTCCACCATTTTTCTTTATTAAGATGATGTTTTTATGTTGGTAAGCATTGCCCTTTTTGGATCATAAATAGTGCTGAATATTCTTTCCAAACAATTTTGCTTCTGTTTTATCAGTCCACAAAACATTTTTCCAGTTGCATTGCCAATTGGTGCTGGGTAACAACAGTTTGCAATCAGCAAAGGTTTGTTATGGAGAGGAGCAGCTTCCTCTGGGATGTTCAGCCATTGCCTTTTCAATGATATACATAAGGTGGACTCAACAGGACTGAACAGAGATGTTTGCTCATTCCAGAGTTGTCTTTAGGCATTTAGCTGTTACTTGTAGGCTCTTCTTTGCCTCATTGAGGATTCTATGCTGTGCTTTTGGAGATATCCTAAATGAATGCCAACTTTGTAAGGGAAGACACAATACTGTCTCCATTTATAGAAAGCGTAGTACTGTCAATAACTTTGGACAGATGGATGCCTAAATGCCTAGAAATAACTCTATATATCTTTCTCCTTATACAGATCAGCTCACTAGATCACGTCTTCATTTTTGCGAGGTATGGTTCGCATCAGCAGATGTCTCCTGTGAAATGCAAACTTACATGTGTGAGTGTATTTTCTCAATCAAAGCAGTTCTCCACCACCCCTCCAAACTCATTTCATTAACTCCACTCCAGTTATGAAAAACTAGTGAAGCAATTAGTCTAAAGATGCATTTCTTTCAGTAGAGATACAATAAATAATAATTCATTGTGAATTTTATGCAAAAGTACACAGTGTCTATTGCTTTGACTCAGATGAACAACAGATCACATTTTAAGGAAAATTAATGCACAAAACCAGCTTAAATCAAAAGATGTTTACATATTTTTTCTTGATACTGCACCTGTAATATTGGTGGTGAGATGAATGGTACTGATGTCCAACAAATGAAGAAATTCACCAAAACTGTATGAGTAAATCCTAATAGAGAACAAGCAGAAATTAAAGTTGCTAAGGTTATCCAATCTCTGTGATTTAAAAGGTTATTTTTACACAGCCACAACTATGATATTGTCATGATAAGCAGTAACATTTCAACTTACACAAAAAAGTTAACTCTGAAAATGAAAACACCCTGAATTTTGAACAGCTTTTGTGCTTCATCTGTGACAAATCCCTGCAAAGTCTTCTGAACATATTATGGGTCTAATTTAAGAAAACATATTTGAAGGAGGTGATTGGTTTCATAGACCTGCTTTGCATGAATGTGTGTGACTTGATACTTCAGCATTTGTAGAAGGTGGCGAATGGTGCAACCTGCCTGATTGTCCTCTGTGTTTATTGTCAGTGTCCATCAGGTGGTTATCATTCAGGTTTTAGTGCCAACCACTGCAGAGAGACAGCACTTGTTAAAGGTATCAAATAACTTATCTCAATATCAATGCACGTAAAGCAGCGGTTCTGGTCTAACTGGTCTAACTGAATCTCATTTCAGCCTTTTACTATGGTTTATTAAGGTTTATTACACAGACTGAAAACTTGTGTTAGATTCTCAGGTACTAATATGAAATGGCTCATGTCATATCTACGTGAGGGGAGCTAGTAAATATGACACAAATTATGTTTTTAAAGTAAACCACCATTGGCATGTGGTGCCCAGGAGGGGTAATCATTGGGCTTTATGATATTCAGAGTTCTTAACTTCAACCAAGGTGTGACAATATTAACTAAATGAGGCTTTTACTGTTTAAAAAACACAAACAAACTCCAAAGCCTATTGTCAGGATGCAATCTCTGAAATCTTTTTTTTGTTCCCAGGAGGGTTGATTACTGCAGCAGTCTTCTTTCCCAGAAGCAGCAACAGATGATGGAAAATTCAGCATAAATACTTCTTACTAATAACAATGGCTACCAGTGAAACACAGAATTGATTTCAGAGTGCTGCAGATGTTTATAAATCACTGAAAGGGGATAGAACAACCTGCCTCTAATACATGTTTAAGTAGTATAGATCCGTAAAATTTGTCAGATGTGTAGAAAGAAATCTAAGGACTTAACCTGCTGTAAGAACCCAAAAAGGTGAAACAATTTTTTTTAAAACCAAGGTTTGGTAAAAACCCAGTGTGATCTTACTTTGTTGCGGATGAAAACATGCTCTGGAATCCAAACTATAAGAAAGTTTGAAACCATATTTTGGTTTTTCTTATATTTTATAAATCACTTTTAATCTATTTAGTCAGTTCCCATCTGTATACACTACCATATGTTGCAAAATACTTTGAATTGCCCATGGGCATGATTCGTGTTACATAAATAAACTTGCCTTTTTGTGCAGTTCATCTGTAGCTGTTATCTGTGATCCGCAGCATCACTCCTTAGACTTTTGTCTAGGGATTCTCTGTGTGTACTATCCATATATAATTGCACAAGAAGTTACATTAAATTCAATGCCTCTTGTGGTGTTTCTCTTTTCTCCATCTTTAAATATAATTATTTACACTTTCTGATCATTTCCTCATCTCAGTGACAACAACTCTGATTTGTATAGAGCTATTGTTAATGAGCAATGGCGCATTAACAGTTGCTCTATTAAAATATGTAAGACTGGTTCTGTCAAAGATTTGGATTGATTACGCAGGAAATGAGATTCTTGGAAAACACAGGGGAAATTATGCAGGTGCCCATATCCAGAACATATGTGGAACAACAGCAAGAGAGGACAGCAGTTTGGGTTGGAGTAGCAGGTGGTTTAGAGTGAGCGAAATGGCACAGTATCAGGAACAGATGCATCTGAATAACTTAAAGCCTGCAGAATATTATTAAAAAAAGAGAAAGTGCAGATGCATGAAAAGTAATTAAAATGAAGTTAATTTTTCAGGAGCAAAGATTCATGTAGTTCCCACAGTTTGCGTTGACATCACTGACTGTTACAGATAATTGTGTACACTATGCAGTCCATGTTTGTTTCTTTTCACCATCATCCAATCGATTGAATCAAGTAAAGCATTAAGTACTATTGCATAAGTGCAATAGTACTGAAATCAAGTTGTCTTTCTTTTATTACACCATCACATTTTCTGATTTTTTGCAAATTATAAAATTTACTTATCTTTTATATTTAAAATTCTTCAATTCTTTTATTGCTATCTAAGGTCTGAGTTGAGTCATTGAAGAAATTGCTGCCATCAGTCATGAGTAATGCCCATCAGTAATGTCAATATTTAAGAAAGAAAACGCTGCCTTGAGTAGCATAGATGACCACTGTTTAAAAATAGCCTGAAATCATGGTGCACTGTTTATGTGGCACCACACACATGTATATCTTGTGAAAAGACTATACTTAAATGACAGCAAACACAGGAGTGGTGCTCGGCATCCTGCTGACTGTAACAGATGGCTTAAAACCTGGTATCTTGCTGTGTGTGTGTGTGTGTGCGCGTGGAGTGTATTTCCTCTCTGTTGATCTTTCTCGCTCCTCATCTTAGTGTGTATTCACCGCAGGCCCATCACCTTCAACATGACACATGCTGAGATGTGGAAAGTAAGGGCTTATAAAAGTGACATGTCTGAATTTAATCAAACGTGTGACCAAGCTCACAACTATAAGGGTTAAGGATCAATGAATTATAGTTTGGAGGTCAGAAGGTGGCAGATCACGCAATGTTACACACATGGAACATTCACCTTTACGATTGTATAGAACATGGGTGTTGTTTATGTTTTGAGAGGGGTCAGCCTTGTATATAATCAGAGGTTATAAATTCCCTTGATGAGGTAACTAAAATCTTTTGTGAGAGAACTTTATTTGCAGCTCAGTGTGAATTTACCTGAGAATAAATCTTATTTATGAAAAGAATTTACTAGTGACAGTGTTAAAGTGCCAATGTTTCTGCCTCTGTATGTGTACGTTAGTAACAGGGCATGGTAAAAGGTAAAGTGATCAGGGAAAAGTCAGGTCTCTGCTTTGTCAAAAATTATTTTAAACCTTCTTGCTCAATTGCACATACATGCTGTAGACATGAATAAATGTACTCATCGAGTCCTCAGCCCACCAGATGGTAACAAGCTACTTGAGCACTCAAATCAGTGATGATTGGAAGCAGAATTATTTTTAAAATCAAATTGTGTATTTGGGATGGCAGCTTGGTACTAAGGTATGTTTATTTGAAAGTAATCCAGAGCTTCCATGGCCATCAGTTGTTAGCCTTGCCTCAGATAGGTGGTTCAGGCAGAAAAGTTGAAAGCAGCAGCAGTTAAACTTCAACCACGACTTTGACCCTTCCAGGCTGACCTTCAATGGTTCCAGATCAAAGGTGGCCAAAGCGGTGTTATCCCAGGCGAAGGCTGAGTCGGCTGCTGGCTCAGCTTGCTGTCTCTGTTGTTTGGCAGCTGTTCTCTGCTTGACCCTGCCAAGGTTTTGGGATGGGACCAAAACTGTTTTTATACCAGACTATATTTATGTTTGTTTTTGCTGCAAAGTTTGGCATTTTAACATGGGGGTCAATGGAAATCGACTACATCTAGCTCGTCAAACTGACTTGCTTGTGGAGGAATGGATATGCTCAGCTCCTAAACTGACCACTAGGGGCTGGCTCCAAATGTGTGACAGTTGTCAATGACCTCCATGTTAAAATGTCCGAAACTTTTCTGGTCCGTTTCTCCCTTGAGGTGAGCCAGCTGCCTCCTCTGGGTAAGCTACTGTTTTCCTTTCATTATTTAAGGCCAACCTGGAAGGGTCTAGGTCATGGTTTTAATTCAGCTGCTGCTGCTGTTAGCTTTCCTTTCTGAACCATCTAGCTGAGGTTAGGCTAGCAGCTGATGACTATGGAAGCTGATGGAGGTTGGCTCGAACTCTGATCTTTATTTTAGCTCCAGCAGGCTGTTTTGGTGAAAAGATCATAAACAAGGACAGATTTTTTTTTTGTAACATCAGTTAGCTTCATAACTTAACATAAGCTAAGGTAAAATTAGTAGCTTTGGCAACCGAGTTAAGTTGGGTGGGTTCCAGCTAAGTGCCAGGTTTGTTTGTTTTTCCTATTTGCTCATGGCAAACTCAATAGGCTTTAAAAAGTGGCTTAAAAACTGCTCTATGGAAACTGACAGGTCACAGCGGGTTTGTCTAGTTGTTTTTATACAGTCTGCGGTGACAAACCAGTTTGGTCTTTAGCAACACTGGGTGTTTTAAAGTTAGATTTAAAAACACAAGAGGATACTCAGAAATAGGATTGAAAAAAGAAAAGAATCAAAGTGAAATAAGCACCTTAAAAGGTGTTGTTGACCTGTTGTATAATCTATCATCAGTCTTTGTCGGTCTCTTCTTCAGCTCACTTCACCTTGGATGCACAGAAATATATGCCTCCTGCCTCTAAAGCTGTTGTCAAGGTCCTTGTCATTTGTTACTTTTTATCATTTTTTATTTTTGACAGCTCTTCTGCATTGAAGAAATGTTTGGGATAAGCGATGAGTTGGCCCAAGAAAAACTTTTTTTGATGCCATATTTTCACTCACTCAGTTTCATGAGTCCTTCAGCACACACATAGACACACTAAGCTGTGCTTTATGTCTGCCCAAAGATGTAATTCAAATCAGTGGTGAGACATGAGTGCAAGAGTGGAGTTAAAGAATGGAAAGTAAAGATAAAAGGGTATAGAGGTAATTTAAAAAACTAATACAACAGAAAAAGTGTGAAAAGAAATACAAAACGTTCATGAAAATAGGAATGAACTGTCAGAATAAAGACATTACACTGTTACTATTTGGCTTAACACTTAAACAATCGATGATCCACAATGTCAGACTTGAGGTAAAAGTAATATCTGCTGCGGTGTTTCGGTGCGCTCTGTTTTCTTTGTTTTTGCTTCCATGTTTCACCTGCACCGTTTTCCATGTTTCACCTGCACCGTTACATCAGAGCAAATTCCTAGTCTGTAAACCTGTTTACTGGCAATGGCAATAAAGTGATTCTGATTCTGATTCTGAAGTGTCTGCATGAGTTTGCTAACGTGGAATTGTCCATGGAGCTGAACTCCCTCTACACCACGAATTAAAATTGCTGCTCCTTGAATTCATAAAGAAAGAAGTCACATGAAAGTCACAGATTTACAGATGAAGAAACTTCCCCTTGAACATTAATAGAAACATAGCTATTTTTTCTACCTTTGGGGTTCCAAAAGCTAAGGAAAACACAGTTACTAAGTTCAACCACAGTTCAAAGAGGTTCGACTTCTCTCTCTAAGGAAAATCCAACTCAAAAAGAGCCAAGAGTTTTCTTCAGAAGGTCCAGACAAGAAGTGTGCTGTCAGATACCAAGTTATGTTGAATGACTTTGTTCTCTGGTGAAGTTTCAAATCTTCTCTCTGAGTTAGTGAGCACTATGCGTGTTTTCTTTTTTAAAACATTGCATATGATTTTGTTCACACGTACGTTGCTCCTCCTGCATTACTTTGCTTCAATAGTACTATTGACAGAATGAGAACCCACCTCTTATTCAGCCATACTCAATCAAATTATGGGGTAGGAAAGTGCTTATCAACTGCTTGCCTGACTGAATGTCACAAATATTGTCAACATAGTGTCACTCAGCACTGTGATGGTTTTGAACTCTGAGGTGTCTGCAGCCCAACAATTTACCTATCATTTTTGATAATGATGTATAGATGAAAAAGGGAACATTCAGGAGGAACAATATACTCACTGAACTTTGTGTAGGAGGATCTGAGGGGGAGGGGCTGGGAGGGCACGAGAGTTGAGGAGGTGCATATAGAGCAAGAACAAGAATGAGAGCAAATGAGAGCATCCAGTCAAACAACAAAAGACCTTGAAAAAAACATGCTATGACAGAAAAGTTGAAGCAAGCAGTGAAAGAGTTCAGTTTTACTGAAAGCAGTGAGTGAATATAGAGATAAAAAGTGAGATTATTGAGAACGATCTGTCTTGAGGTGATGCAGTACATCACTCAAGCCTTTGTTCCAGTCATACCACCCACGTTTCTTGTTTATGAGAAGAGCAACGTGAAATGTAGCATCTGTGTATGAACTTCCTACAGGATATGAATTTTGTCAAGGTGACAGTGATTCAGTTACCTGTTAACAGAGATCCTTGGAGTTATCCCTGCACGTCTGCATCTGTTCGCACAAATGATGCTTGTAACCTCCAGAAAACAACTGAAGCTTGGCCATGTAATATTTGAGGTATTATAGCATATGTGTATGTGTTTACAGTACCTATAAATGTTTGACATTTGCTTAAGAGTATCCATAAACTATGTAACAGTAACTGACATAAGAGGCCTTTATCTTTTTATTGTTTACATTTAATTACCCCCTGTCTTTCAGTATTAAATTACTCAGATATGTGATACCTCTTTATTTTAACATTATTTCAAACAGGTGATGTCAATAGGTGATTGTGGCTACAATCTGATACAATAGCTGAATCCTTTAAAGTTGACATTTTGAAGTGTAAATATGGTAATTTTGTCAACAAATGCATTTGAAAATTGTTAAAATGTTTAAAGTTGTGTCTCAGAGAAAGACTAGAAGGGGTTTGCAAATTTGTTCTCATACACTGCATAATATTATCAAACAATTTAAGGAAACTGGAGGAATTTCAGTAGAAAAAAAGAGCAAGGGGGCTATCCCAAGTTAGACACTCAAATTTCCAATCCCACAGATGGCACTGCATTGGGAACTGTTATTAATACCTGATGGAACCACATAGACAGGGAAGTTCTTAAGAAAACCTTTGCTGTGCACAAAAAACAAAACAAAACAAGAGGATTAAATTTTTAAAATGCTGCTAAAATCTTGATTGTGTTAAAACAATCTTTTGGTAACCCCATCGGGAAGCCGTATTGACATCGTAGTACTCAAAGGCATTTGACATGGAACAATAATATGGAATATTGTGGTCATAAAAATTAAAAATCTTTTTTTTTTCTTTCCCAGAATTAAAAAAAAATACATAAAGTAGTCACTGTGTGTCTGAGACCAAATAAAACAAAGGCCATCGTATTCCACTGTTATAAACAAGTCCAAAATCCAGCTCTGAAGGTATAGGAGGAAGGAAATAATCCCCTATATAAATCAGCTGCCCAGTTATGGAAAAAGAAAAACATTATCACCACCATCTTGGTGAACCCTTGAATTGCTATTATTTAAAATGATTGTTGGCAAAGCTTATTGAGGCATGTTGGATTCAACTAACTTAAAATAAGCTTAAATTTCAGACCAAATAAAAGTCCAGGCTAAATAATGTGTTTCATATGAACAGAGCAAATGCACGTAGAGCTGCTCAAATAATCCTGCTCAAATAATCCTTTAGATGTTTTTAGCCAGAAACACCAGCATGACCTTGATACTACTGAATTAAAATCAACATAATTGTATGTTCCCCTCCCTGACACCTTATCATGGTGGAGGGGTTTGAGTGTTCCTGTGATCCTAGGAGCTCAGTTGTCCGGGGCTTAAGCCCCTGGTAGGGTCACCCA